>MIQA02019952.1:14400-38006 GCA_001887855.2 Sclerospora graminicola
TCAGTGCACGATGCTGATTATTATCCAATAAAATCTGGATATTTAGATTTTAAGCAATTTGATTGGCAGATGAGTTTTGAACCGGTTTAATGCACGATTCGCTGTGTTTTATCGTTTTAGAGAGGGATTGTACGTGGAGGGGGATCATTTTCTGCCAGCACAAACGAAACAGGAAGAAAGAAGATGGTGGTGCGCCGCGGGCACTACGAGAAGCAAGACGTCGTCGATGCTTTGGAGAGAGTGCGCGACGGTGAATCGTACGCCGAGGTCGCGCGGACGTCGTCTGTTCCGCTACGTACGCTGTTCAAGAAGGCGAAGGACCGGCAAAGCAGGATTCCGATTGAAGGGCTGCGCCGCGGCACGAAGCCTACAATCTCAGCGGACCTGGAGAGCCACCTGGTGGAGTGGATTACCGCCATGCAGCGCATGGGCCTATCTGTTGCCCGCACGGAGATCATGAATCGCGCCACCATGATCCACGACGCGCTGCAGCGGCCACGAGAGCCGCCAGTCGACGCAACTCACGTCTGGCTGGTACTCGCGCTTCCTTGGTCGCCACCCGGTGCTCGTGCCGCGCACAGCGCAGAGCATCGGGAGAGTGCGAAACGCTGTGGGGAAGTCGTCGGTCGACATGCTTTTCAACACGATGGCCAAGCTGCTCGTCGAGAAGAGGATCGACTCGTCGCGGGTCTTCAACATGGACGAGACTTCGTTTACGCCGAAGTCCACGACCAGCACCGGTATCGCCATCAGAGGCTCCACGAACGTGTGGACGCAGGAGATCAAGCCCAACTTCCACATGTTCTCTACCGTGCTGGAATCTCAGGGGATTCAGAAGCCAGTCATTTTGATCTTGGATAACTCTTCCACGCATGTGAATATTGGCAAGTTCTGCAAAACCTCTTTATCATGATATTCTTGTTCAGAGTCAGTTTTAATTGGTTATTATTTTTATTGTTTTTCAGAGTCGGTGGACTTCTGCTGCGACCATGGCGTCCTGATGATCGCCTTGCCAGCAAACGCGACGCACCTCTTTCAGCCGCTTGACGTGGCCGTATTCAAGCCTTTCAAGACAATCGTCCGCGAGCGTCTACAACTTCAAATGTATGAAACGGCGGACCCAACGCTGTCCAAAAAGACAGCCATTGGGATTGCGTGCGATGTATACCGCAGCGCCATCATTGAGCACTCCAGCAATGCTGTCGAGGGCTTCCGGGGTACTGGACTATACCCTCCCTCTCTGGTTCAACTACACAAGCGTCTCGGTGAATATCAAGCTGGGGGAGTGAAAGGCGATTTTGGTAATGCTTCCTGGCTTGTTCGCCGCCCGAAGGTGGTCGCCCCACAGTCCAGAATGCGATCCTCACTCTCCCTCCTGAGCCTGTACGCAAGCAGAAGAAGCGTAGAACAACGATTAACATCGCAGGCAGGCTGGTTACCAAAGAAATGCTCGCAGAAGCATCCGACCAATAGTCGTGCACTAAACCGGTACGCAGTAAAAAGGGTCCAAATTTGACTGATTTTCTCCAACTCGCAGAACTTTGTAAAATAATGCCCTGAAGCTGCAACGATGTGGATAAAAACGGCCGCTAAAACGACTTTAACGTGGTGTTTTCTGATATATCCGATTCGATTTTGTTACGTTACTGGATAAAATCTCCGAGCTGATCCAAAATCGTGCACTAAACTGCAACAGTGTACAGAAATTAAAGAGGGCCCCAAATTGGCAGTTTACCTTACTACTAAATATAGCCATTTTTAGTAAATATGACCCAAAAGTGCAAAATAAGCATGAAAAATTATGTACGCCCCACAAATGTTGTCGTCCTTGTTTCCTTTTTAATGCAATTGCGCAAACTCTTCAATCTTCAACGTCAAGTCTTCCACTGTATACTGTTCCGCGCCCTCCAAGACGCCATCGCTGTTTAGTTTCTCCACGACCTTGAGCATATGTGGTTTCGGCAAGTCCAAGAAACTCTCGACCAAGTCGCCATCAATGAAATTCCGGGCTTCGGACACAGTTCGTCGGTTTTCAAACGTCCGCCACTCTTTATGCGAGAAACCCCCAACGCCTTTCACCACATGTGTCAGCGCTTGCTGGACACGGAGCAAGAAGGCATACTGATCTTTACTAATGGAGAGAATCACGCCAATCATGCCACTCACTGTGCCAAAAAGCATCGAATGAGTCGAATGAACCGACGAACCTCCCACTGGAGCTGAACAAGCCGAAGTTTCCCCAACGTCCACCATGTCTGTACACGCCAGAGCGTGAGCGTGCGCTTGTGTCCACGTAGACTGTTGATTCTGCATCACGAGCGAGCCATGACGAAAACGATTGACAAATTCGCCAAGATGAAACTCCCCCACCGTCTCTAACCGTCCTCGCTCTTCATCGGACGCAGCGCCACTATTTCGTTGCACGGCAAAGAGATTGAAATCCGTTTCACTGCCTAAATACGTATCATCGTCGACAATTCCGACCGCCGACATCCAATTCGAGTTTAAATCACGCGCAATCTCTTCCATCGTGCCATCCACTTGCTTGTAACTCAACAACGAAATGGATTTCATGAGATCGCCCACAATGATGAAATCCCCCCGTGATTCCATATACAAGACAAGCGTATGACCATAATGGCTACATTCCGACACCAATTCCTTTTCATTCTCGGCACTTTCGCTCCACTTGTACAACTGCGCTTTGCTATTCACGCCCACGAGGACTTTGCCATTAAAGGCATTGAGACAATAGACGGCCCCTTTCACTTCTTTCTCCGTCACCAAGTGCAGCTTTCGTTCGCCATGAATCCCCGTGACCGCAAAGACCAAGAGACGACCTTGATGGGGCTCGGCTTCTTCTTCATGCACATACGCCGTCCCTACAACAAAGTACGACGTACTTGACGAATCCCCCGCAAACGGACAAACCACGACGGAACAAGGCGTTTCAAATGGATCCAAACGATACGAATGGAGTACTTCAAACGTTTGGTCATCAATTAAGCGCACAAAACCTTGATCCACTTCTTCTCCCGTGTCATCAATTGTAAAATTCACCGTTAAGACACCGAGTGTATGGGACTCGGCGTTATGCGCAATGCGACGTGCCCATTCGTTCAAATGGAACGTCTGAATGTGAAGTTTCTGGATATCGTCCACGGTTCCAATCGTCAAATCTTCTTCGGACGACAATGCGAGACATTCAGGAAACGATTCCGAATCAAACGGACACATGACGGTCACGTCTTTAAAGTTAATGTTCGAGTACAAGAGCTTCTTATTGTTGGAATAAATGACAGTCGGACGATCACACGCGGCAAACACGTGCGTCATGTTCTTGGATCGAAACGTTGAGAGCGCTAGGGGCTGCGATCCTAACGACACGCGTTTACGGGGTCCCAATTTCCCAAGAGCTTGATTCAGCTCGAAATTCATCAAACTTCCGTCCCCCAATCCCACGAGAATGTAATCCACTCCTTCAAATGTATTGCACAAGACGGAACGAGGCAGTAAATCAGGACCAAGCGCTTCGGTTGTTACTTTTTCAAGCGTCGGAAGCTTCAAAACAGCAATCGAGAAACTCGTCCAGAGCCCGACAACACAAATGGAACTCCTTAGAGCCCCCACATCCCAATGAGAACTCGAACACGTCATCGAGACGTCGCCATCCTTACCAGCGAGCGGTGTCACGTCGACACAAGCGATTTCATGCTCCATTTGGACCTTGTTTTGCTCAACAAGGTGGCCGTCATTGTCGTCTACCTCCAAGTAGACTAAAACACCCCCTGACGTCGCCACGGCCACTTGTGTCGGATTGGCAGCAGCAACAGTCAGGCGTGAGCCACCAGGCGCAGTCCACGTCGACACTACAGCAAACGAGATGCAGCTGATCAAGCGAACTTCCGACTCGGTCGCTTGAAGCCACACGTCGCCCTTCATATTACGACAGAGCAATGTCTTGACATTGGCAAACGCTGGAATGTCTTTTTCTTCCATTTGGTCCTCGTCTCCAATCGCTAAGATCCGAACTTCATTCACATAACTCTGGACGAGATACTTGTCATGCTCGGCGGCAAACGTCTCGCGAAGGGACCACATGCCTTTGATTCCAGGTAATTCAGCACTTGCTTGTTCATTGATACCAATGCCATTGCGAATCACACGCAACGTTCCATCTTTATCCGCGCCACTACACGTGACAATCTGGCCTTGCCCTTGCCGATCCAAATCCATGACGCAGAAATCAATGATAGGCCCGACATTGACATACGTATCCAGGACTTCAAGGTACGATCCATGCTCATCACGGTCAGCATTGAGTTTAATCAGCTGGGAATCCCCAAATGTACTGCCAATAAAGACGACTCCATTGTCCAAATACGACAAACACGAGGCAATGCTCGTTTCCCCCAGTACTTCAAGGTGCACGCCCGTCACGTCGTTTCCAGTGTGTTGCAACGCTACGACCGACAAGGTACCGTACTGATCAGCCAATAAGAACCTCGATCCATCTTTATCCACTGCTCCATAGACTTGAATCACGGTGCTTTGCATTGGAATGGCATGAAATGTGCTTCCATTATGGTAGACAATTGTTTGATTCGAAACAATGAGGACGCCACCCGTTGGCGCTGGCACAGGAATGAGTAAATTCGCGCCTGCTTCGACATTTGATTGACTCCACGGTCCTTCGGCAAAATCCTTTTCTTTGAGTAAAATATGGTACGTTTTTAAATGCCTCGCGGCTTTGTAGTCTTCATACAAGACACAGATGGTTGGTTTCGTGTACCCATGCAGGAATTTGATATCAATGACCCGCAATTCATCCAATCGAATATTAAACGTATCTTTGAGGATTCCTTTGCCACTATCAATGGGAATCACTTTAAAATACCCTTCATAGAGATTCATGCCAATCAAACGACCTTCAGGATCAATATTGCCACTTGTGACAATCTCACTGCTTCGACCAATGGAATCGCGGATGTTGCCATGCGCTTTCGTCACCACTTGTTGCGTCGCGGGATTGTACGCTAAGACACAGAATTGAAAACGTTGTGTGACAATAAAGAGCCAATCCTGACGTTCATTTGCCGCTCGAAAGACTTCAAAAATCGCAATACGACCGTACAGATTAATGTCGTGCTGAGGTTGGAGACCCTCTGGCGTCAAGAGATGGACTTCAAAGCGCGTACTTTTCGCCAACAGCAAGTTCGTATCCTTCTCGCCCGTGAACGCAGCTGTGAGCGAATGGGTCACGCTTGTGGGTTTCTGGGCAGTGGCTACGTAATTATAAGCCATGTCTCGTTCAATCCAGTGGGTTTAAAGCTTAATTTCTTTTGAAATCGAGAAAGGGATGGAAACTATAACTTGGACAGAAAGATAGAGAACTTTCAAGAGACGGATTTGCGAATACGCGTAGAGAAGGAAATGCAGCGTGGTCGACGATACGAGGCGTCCTAGTGGGTCGACAGACGACACCAGTCAGCCAGCTCGAATCGAATACGCTCAAAATCTTGAATGTGGACCACTTAACAGCAACGGGAAAACGTACTTTGAACTGTATTAAAAGACCTCACTTTAGTACTGGACCGTATCGTTTTAAATCGCAAAACCAGCACTAGTCAGATCAATTTTGAAAATCAGCACTGTCGCAAACCAAGCACCTCGTGGTTTCAATGAAAAGCCCACTCTAAGACCCAGTGCCCCTGTACATTAAAGAAGCCGTAATGAATCTATCAGTATGTGACGTGCGCAAAAGGACAAGCTTCGCACTCCACAAATCCAAAAGCGTACCCTTCCAATTATTCAAAGGATGTAAGACAAAACGTACTGGTATTGAAGATTATATATTATTTAAGAGTTGAATTTCAGCGCAAGGGAGCAAGCGCTCTGCTATTTAGTAAGGTAGTAAAGTAGTAAAGTATAGCAACAAATTTCAATCATGAAGTGTAGTGACGACCTCATCATGGCCTAGTCAGAACGCAAATCTTGCGTGCATATTTCGTTATCTACGAAATTATTATTGACACACAATATGAAAACTAAGGTGATCTTCATGCCGCGGATTACCGTGATCTTTAGCGATTCGGGACACAATACTAGTAGTGTTTGACGTCGAAGACCGACGATGAAAAATCTTGACATCTCTTACTGTTTCACACGAATCTGTCTTCAAAATCGTTTTGTACTCCCATGCGCACACAATGTGGCAAACTTCCCAATGGCTCAGCTTGTGCCGTGGCACGACTGTGCGCGTACCTAGTGACCACGTTCATTAACTAGCTCCGAGCTGGACGAAATTCACTCTAAACATTAAATTAAGCCAAATACGGCGATCTTTTAGCGCAGTAGCATTTTTTTGTTGTGTCTTATAGTCTTAACTTGCACTACTTTACTAAATAACAGAGCGCTTGCTCCCTTGCGCTGAAATTCAGCCCTAAAATTAATAATTAAAAAACAATACTTAACCATCAATACCAGTACGTTTTGTCGTACTTATAGACCAGAACTTTGGACAATTGAATTGTGCCGCACTTCCATACTGATAGATTAGTTGTACCTTCTTTAACGTACAGGGCATTGGGTCTTAGAGTGGGCTTTTCTTTGAACCACAAGATGCTTGTTTTTCGACAGATGCCGATTTTCAAAATTACTGCTCTGACTAGTGCTGGTTTTGCGATTTACTCTTTGGCCATTCCCGCCCCACATCACAAGCCATCCTGATATGGCGCAAGCAAGAAGTCATCACGTGAATTGTTCCCGCCATGCTGCACGTAACTGTCGATCACTGGAGAGTCAGATTCAAAAATTCATTTTTCCACCTCCTGAGAGGCCGATGAGTAGAGAAAGCTGCTTTCTTCAAGGTTGATCTCATCTTCTTGAGCCCGCTATTCAAGCCGGGCGACGACTGCTTGGGTATCCATGTAGTGGAAAGCAAAATGTATTTTGTATTTGCTCTGGTCGTAGAGAACAGCCTTTTTGACCGGAGGCTCGCATTCGTCCAAGGGTCTCGATGTCGATGGCGCCGCCATTAGAAAGTGGTGGCGCAATTGCGGCATGATCGCGGTGGCGAAACCCCACCAAACTCGTATATCTGGTGGTGGTTGGGTGCCCATTTCGCTTGACGTGAAAACGCTTCTGTACGACGGGATCGTCGACAAGCGTCTTTGTGGTGTAGTCGCTCTCAGAAATTCTTCCTGAGACGCGAGCACCCACGGGGGGCCCAGACGACTGACTGTCGGAGATGGTACTCCGTCCATCCGAGTCATGATCCGATCCGGCATCCGGCCGGTTGGATCGGTCACTTCCATCCGCTTGATCGTGACGACTCGGATGTTCCATGTTGAAAGCTCACCTTGTGTACCCGTCAGTACTGGCGGTTGCGCTCTCTTGGTAGACCCTAGGGCGAAAAGTGTAAAGTCCGTCGAATAAGGAGATGAGGGTTAGGACTAGGGGTAGCTCCTGGGCGGAAATCGTCACCGGGGAGCTTGACTGGCAATATACTTGAACTTTGTATACTGCGACGGCTGGACCGAGAATAATCGATCGGTCAGCCAAACCAATGATAATGAAGGGTAAATCCAAACGTGTACGTAAAGGGGAATCCAAATATAACTCCACAATCTTCCACAGAAGGCCAAAATGTTACCACTTCCCAATACTTAATATACCGTGTTCAAAACACGGGCGACTTGAGGTGAGTATACGAAACGCCGCGACTCCCGGTCAGGGGACTTCCGGTGGGTTACTTTAACCTTCCCCGGGCAAACCAATAGCAGCAAGAGGGGACCTTGTTAGCCCTCCGCTGTGAACCAATAAAAGCGACTTGTGTCTAAGAAAGCGAAACGTATACTGATTTATCCCTATATCCAATACTCCCTTTTGTGTAACCTACACCAAATAGCCCGGCTGGACAGTCATGTGTCTTACCCGAAGTAGCCCGGTTAACTCCGATTTTGTGTATAAACCCGGCCGGTACACCGAACCTAGCTGGTACCAGCCCGGCCGGTACATCGAACCCAGCCGGATCGGCCGGATGGCCATCCATCTGAACTCACTGGCCGCTGGCGTTAGCACTTCCTTGGCAGCTCCACGTCCGATCCGGGTGCCTCCTTCGTCCTCTAGAACACTCACCCTCCTTCAGGCCCCTTCGCTCATTCCTTCCGAGCAATCCGCCCCTCGGCCGTCCGCCATCCGAGGTCGTCCTGTCCGCCTAGTCCGCTAGCCCAACTATCCACGTCTTCACTCGCACTCATCCGGCGTGATTCCAGGCCTGGCGCCGTCCGGCCGCTGGTAGATACTTCCGGCGGCCCTCGGACCACGGCTCTTGTCGGCCGGTCCGGGCATCCAGCTAAGGACGACATTTCCACCAATCAGGTGGGAGCGTCCACTCTCATTAGTCCGTTAATTTCTGGGTCACTTCACCACAACAACGATCAGTCAGTTGGTCCGCGACAACCAGGAAACGTATTGTCACTTCTATAGCTGATTCCCTAGCACAAAAACGTTCGGTGAGGAGAGGATTTCATTTACAAAGATCAGCTGCTGATGTACGCTGGTTATTTAAGCGTGCATCAATTTGGGAGAGGGACCAGACGGTGTCGCAGATAAGCGCAATAGTGGGACCACCATTTGCTGCAGAACTGTCGATCCCAGATCGCTTTGCGGTGACCTGGGAGAGCATCCTGGGGCACAGTCACCAAGATGTAGGCAGTAGTGATCTACTAATGGAAATGCGTAAGTGCATGGACATTCCAGTCCACAGAAAAGTGACTGATTCTCAGAATATGGAATTAATCGCGGCAATTGAGCAGAATGATGTGGAATGGGCGATTAAAAGTATTGATCAAAGCAGCAGACCAGGATGGGATTGGGAATGATTTTTATAAGGATATCTCATCTATTTTAGTGGAGCCACTTACCAAGATGTTCAATGACATACTACGAGGTGGGAAGCCTTCAAATTCGTTTTTGAAAGCTGTGGTCATCCCGTTAAGGAAAAAAGGAGACTCCAGTAACGCACTTGATTATCGTCCTATTTCACGATTGACAACAGGGTATAAGTTATTTGCAAAGATATTGGCGCGTCGTTTACAGGTTGTCCGAATTGGTGAAACTCAGCAAGGTTTTGTTTTAGGACGGCGTCTGAATGAAGCTGTCATTTTAATGAAGGCAACGTTTGATTCCTATAAAGAAAAGCAGCGCGTATCGGCAGGACAGAGTGCGGCGGTGTTATTCCTTGATTTTAGCAAGGCGTATGACACTGTAGATAGACGATACCTATTTACGGTGCTCACATTATTTGGTTTTTCTAACAAATTTGTGGATTTGATGGATCGATTACATTCGGGTACTACAGCTCTAAGTCTGGTGAATAATCAATTAGTAGACCCAATTTTGGTCAGTTCCGGCATTAGGCACGGCTGCCCGTTGGCCCCTCTCATGTTTATCCTTGTGGTTGAGCCATTGTCTCTAGCTATTAATCAGACGTCGGAGTTAGTGGGCATCCAGCCTTTGAAAAACGATACATCAGTTTACCATCGGTTTTCAGCGTTTTTTTATGACTCAACAGTCTTTTTGAAACATGCGGAACAGGTGCCGGTAGTGCTGGTCGTGGTGAACTGTTTTGGAGATCTTTCGGGATTAAAGATCCAACCGGCAAAAAGTAAATTTGTGTTTCTCAATTCAACGTATGTACCATAAAAGTGGTACGGATTACCGGTTTTACCGGATGGTGATACAATCCGGAATCTTGGATATCAGTTTGGTTGGGGAGACTTGGCGACAGTTAACTGGGCCCTCAGAATCAGGTGTGTCCAACGGCGGTTAGCAACAGCAACTCAATGCGGAACGTCATTCATGGACCGCGTTCAATTGTTCACGTTATCGCCATCCCCTCAATACTGTTCACTGCACGGATGTTCGAGCCCCCGTCAGAAGCCCTACAGGAAGTTGTGAATATCCAGAAGGCGTTTCTCTGGAGAAAGACAACATCAAGCGAGAGAGGCCGACACAAGATTTCTCCAACATTGCTGTTCACACCACATGCAGCAGGAGGTGCTGGACTCATATCGATACCGGTAGCGTTAAAGATTCAGCGGTTGAAGTTAGCATGTCAGTGGCTACTAGCGGCAAAGGGCTATTATCAGGCAGCCTGGCTGGACTTAGCTGGGATCGGATCCCCAACGCGAGTAGGACAAGTGCTTACACCAATCAAAGGACACAAAGAATGTCAAGCCAGTGGGTCAGTGGATCAGGGAGCGGTACGGAGTTTACGTCAAGAGGTCATGGAATGGATGGGGCCGCGGTTTACTGATCTGATGCGGCTAAAGAGTTATGCGCTAGCTTTGTTACCTCACGTTGTCGCAACTATGGAAGCAAATTTAAGCATGAAAGGTATACGCCAGAAGCCTGACGAGTGCGTCACGATTTCCTTAAATATTGATGCTTACCCTTACCATGAAGCTCTGCCGCAGCATATGATTCCCTTTTGGGGAATGTACAGTTGGGCAATGAATCCATGGATACGTGAAGAAAGGGCGATGGAATTTGTGGTGCGAAAATATGATCAGATTCCCCAACCTATGAATCATGATTTACGGATTCTACAACTAACTGCAACTACGTATTTATGGCAGGTTAAGGGAGTTCGAGGGCAGTCACACACGCGAGCTAAAGTCGGGAGATGGTTATGTACAGTGATTATCGCGTCTCCCAGAGTTCCAGTGGGTCACTACATAGAAGAAACTCCTCCAATTCTTCTATGTCGGGGACCAGATTACTTAAACGGAGTTCAGTGAGCACTAACATCAACCAGGTTTATCACAAGATCGATGGAAACTCAGCAAGAGTGTATCTCTACGAGACAACAACCTGACGGGATCCTCTGGAAAATAGTCAGTTGTAATATGGGGGATGCTAAACGGAATCAGGAACTTAAGGGTCGACTTATTGTTTTTCATCCTCATCCGGATTTACACCTCATTGGATGGCCGTCTGATGAAACAACGCCGGTTGGAAGGATCTGGGCGAAGTTTCGTAAGTCTTTCAGAAGGATGTATTTCAATGGAGTGGCTTCGCAGCTGCCATGCCTTTTGCAGAAGTGGAAAGATAAGTGCGGACAAAATAGCTGGTGGAAGGCAGTTCAGGATATCGAGCCCAACCAGGTATGGGAACGCGACAATATGCTGACTAATTATAAAGTATGGGTGCAGTTCCGTGTGGCAACCATGCAACTGAATACCTTTTACGTACGCGAGGCGGGGGACCACAGGTGTGTAGTTGACGCGAGATGTACCAGTGGAAAGAGAGGTGTCTACCACATTCTCTGGGAATGCAGACGGGCTCAAGACTTTTGGAGACGATTTTTTTGTGTCACTGGAGAGGTGATGATATATCTGTTGCAGCGGTTCAATGTTTCCAGGCAGCAATTGTGACCAGTAAGGCGCCGCCAATTGGTGATCCAGTTAAAAAGGCGATGATGACTCAACATGGCTGGTATAATGATACCTATAAGGATGTGTTTGACTGTCTATGGAACGGAATATGTGGAATTGCGACCGCTTGGATGTGGCAATTGCGAAATCATGCCGCGTTCCAAGGACAAGTCAAGAATGCATACGATCACTTAGAATTCTTGTGGAGGCAGTGCAGAGCGCAAGCAGATGCAGTTGCAGACTACGAATCAAGAGTGTCTGAAACGCGGAAAGATGGGATCCGACTGAAGATCAGTGTAAAATACTTATTCGACATTACCCCAGCACCTGATCAAGACCCCTAGCGTCCACGGAGTGACAGAGTGTGTCGGGCATCCGACCACAACACAACCATGCTAGCTGAGCCTAAGTTACATACTAGACTGCATATGTTCATAGTAGCTAATAGTTAACACTAATTAGACTACCTTTTACTACTACTAATAGTAGGTTATGCGTATGCTGCGAGTCCTCGCCCGAAGCCTTGGGCACGACCCAAGGGAGATCGATAATTACATGATGCACAGCTCTTAGACATCAATACATGTAGTACAGCGCGCATGCTCACTAGAAATACAATGTATTAATGTGTGATGCAAGTGGGTACGTACATGGACAGTGTCCGGAACGTCGTTTCCGAACGATCAGAATTACATAACCCTAACCCTTGTTTAGGTACAGTAAAGCGTGCCAGCACTTGGACAAGGGCCTAAGTGATCGTTATTAATTGTCGAGGTCAGGCCCTTAGAGCCGGTATGACAGATACAGTGTAAAACTCCTAAGTTATCTGAGGTTTTATTCATACTTTTCCTCTCTGTCCTAAACTAATGGTCACAAACCATTCAGCGCTCATTTAAAGCGCCGCATACTTACAGTGGTCGACAGCATCGAGGACATTTTTATTTATAACTTTTTTGTTATTTTGTTGTTTCATTTAAAATTTTCAGGATACCTGTCGAGTTCAAATAACTCCATATGTAGCGATTTTAGGAGCTATGCGCTTGAAACTCGCTGCAGAACCTTATAATTACTGAAGCCCCCTAACCTGAATGCTTTCAAAGCCAATCAGAACACACGTTAGAGCTACAAGAAAGCATATAATGTAATACATTATATTTATAATATATGTAGAGGACCAATAAAATGGGGTTCAGCGCTGCTAAAAGCGGTATTGCTTCCGTTAGGCAAATCCTATCTTTAATTTGAAAGCATATGATTGGTCGAATTTACCAAAAACCAGGTCACCGGATTGGGTATTATGGAGTTCGTTTACACAGCTTTACACGGCTAGCCCCTAATAGTCGGTACTCAGAGAATAAAAAAGGGATTTTTTGGTCAGCGTTTCTGATTGAACCAGAGAGTGCCAAGCAGCCGGAGACCCTTTTTTAAGCTCTACGCACTCTGATCTACATTTTGGTGCAAAAAAAAATGGGGGGTAGAAAAATGTCCTCGATGCTGTCGACCACTGTTAGTTTAATACACTTTTCCTTTTTACTCTAACTACGTTCTTCCTTCGTGGTCTTCTTCTTCTCCTCTTCTTCCGAATCTGCAACGCCGATAACCAATGTATTGACAGGTTATGAGCCCAACGTTAGGGGGATCAAATCAAGACTTTACCAGGCTAAACGGCCCCAAATTCGCTGTGTGCAGTGCGCGCGTGCGCGCTGCTCTCGACGGTCGAGGCCTGCTATTTTCAATTCCAATGCTACCAAGACGAGACTGGACGAGCGAGGCAGCCAAGACTCCTGATGATACCACGGCACGTTCAATAGTAGTAGAAGGCATTATATTCAACGGCTTGCGTATCTTTAACGCCAACGAGAAGGCTCCGGCAAAAGTGTCCACAAATTCATGCTTGCTAATCACAATTTTAGAACTCGCGGTTTCTGCGTAAAACTTCACGTGTATCTCACACAGACGTTGCATAATGTTGTTCGTTATCAGCATATCCTTGTTGTGGTGAAGCGATCTGACAAAAAGTTGAGAATAAGGTGGACCACACGTGACCGTTGATTGGTGACGATGGAACACCCATCAAGATGAGACAGTTGATGGGTGGGACAGGCTGATCGCATATACGACGAAAAGGTGGTAGACAACGGGCTTTCGTAATGTGAAGGGATAAGCCAAGTACCGTTACTACGCCCGGTCCCGGATACTAATGGAACGGCGAAGATCACGATCGCGATCGGGATAACGTTTATTAAGTGGAGTTCACGTGGACGTATGACGAGATCGGCAGAGACAAGTTGGAGATACAGCAGCAATGGCGACGTGACACATCAGAAACAGTTATCGGGACGAGCTATGAACAGTGCAGATGTTGAAGTTGGATGTGATACGAAGTTCCGGCCCGATCGGCCGAGCCAACTAATTCTGCCCCAAAATACGAAGATCAGATATGGAATGGAATGGGGCATGTGGAATGGCGAGCCGTGCGAATAATACCAAGTCAAGGCAAGTGATGATGGCCGATGGATCCGTCTAGGAATGATGTAGGAAGGCTCGATCAGGCCCGATCGGCTGAATCAGTGCGATCTTGTTACCCCGACAGAGGATGAAGGTCGGGAATATGGCCGAGTGAGCAAGCAAAGTCGTTGTGATGGTAACCCAGTGAGTTTTTGAAATGATCTAGGGCTGATCGCTGTGCTGATCATGATCGGGGCTGATCAGCCCCAAACCGGCTTCCAGGTGTGATGGTAGATAGAGTTTTCAGTTAAGCCGGGTTGGATATGGGGCGAACAGTGTCCAAGAGGCAGATCTCGAGCTGGTTCCAAGCTGTTTATCGAGAGATCAGGATGGTTGAAGATCGCCATAGGGTTTGACCATAATCGGTCCAGAAGTGGTACGGATCAGTTTGAAGGTGCAACAAAGATGGGTAAGGTGGTACTACGCAACCGTGCGACGAAGCGAACAGGATCGAAGTATAAGGCAGGCACATGATTTGGTGTATGGTAGACTAGGTATAGGACATTGCATATATAATAACAGGTTTTGATTTTTCCCCTAAGCAAAGAGTCGCTCCGCCACGTGTCGCGGTCATTGGGAGCACAGGGTTAACTAGTCCCCTCTTGCTCAACTTAATTCCCGGTTAAGACGCGCTTAGACGCATTTTGGCTTACCGGAAGGCCCCCGACGGGTTTGTTTAGGTGATCAAACCTCACCACCCACGCGCACGTGTTTGGAACACGTTATTAATATTGGAAAGGTTTTGTGGAGATAACGTTTGTGGATTACTGTGGAAGATCGTGGTTTGATCGCGTTTTCTTGGTTTCTTGTTGTCTCTCACTCCTATTGGGAGGCCTGATCGGACGAAGTTTCCCGATCAGTGCCTAGATACTGAAGTTAAGTATCGACCCCAACCCGTTCTCCGGTGAAGATTTCCACCCGAGGACACCCCCGTCTCGAGAAGGTCATCCCCTCCGACCTGATCAAGATCATCGTTTTTGTCACCGAGTCCACCTGAGTGAGTGTAACCACCCCCAATCAACGGGTACACAAGGTGAGATGAAGTTGAATATGGATCCTATCGCACATGACGACCGGTCAGATGACCGGGAGGATCAGATCAGTCACCATAATGGTGATTCATCTAATTCTGATGGCGATCAGGATCAACGGAGTACCCCCTCCGATAGTTGGTCGTCCGGGCCAGTGGGTATCCGGATTCCACCCAAGACTTCCGTCATGGATTTGAAAATCGGCTCCACCACAATGGTGCGCGTACCCGGATCACTTGGTGACTCAGGATATCACCGTGATTCCTTTGATGATGAAAAAGATGTGAAAATCAAAGTGGAGGAAACTTTTCGGGTGTATTGGAGGAAGGCGTATCGCCTCTGATGCTGTCCATACCTAAAGAAAGCGATGGTCGACCTGGTCTGGTGAAGTTCCAGGTCGAAATTAAAGATGAAACAACTCCCCACATGACCCCGATTGGGGCCGATATGGGTTATAGTAAAATTAACTGTAACCCGGGAAAGGATCGAGTTGCTGACCTCGATCCTATGCATAAGAAGAAATGGAAAAAGAAAGAAAAAACATGGGGGCGGATCAATGTGATCCACCTAAAAATATGTGAAACCGAAACTGAAGATCTTCGAAGAAGATGAAGAGAAGACCAAACCAGCTGAGAAGACCAATTGTCAAGGCGCAGAACGATTGTTTTATCTTCGGGAGTTTCACAAGTTCCTAGCTACCAACCGAGTGATGAAGATCATAAAACCCAAGATCATCGGGAAGCTTGAAGGTCGGGCGACCAGGCCGGTTATCACAGGCAGTCAACTCGACCTGATCAGGAACCTCTTGGCGCAGATCGACGAAGTTGGTTTCACTACTGGTGCGTTCGACGCGAATATGCTGTTCGATCTAGACCAAGGGACGATCAGAGAAGCTATGACAACGCTGTATGATCACCTTGCCTCGCTACTCGGGGCGAACCCCGTGGTCCAGTCGCCGATCGCGGATCCTTCACACCGATCGCAGTTGGTTGAATATCCTATGGATATTGAGTCAATATATCAATCGTCATCACAGTCTGGAGCGGACTTCACCGACTCCTCGGTTGGAGTAACTCGTATGACGTTGGGCCCGAAAGGGATCAAGCACATTGACCCCAAGATCGAGTCGCAGAGCAGGAAAAGGAAGCCCGAACCTGGTCGAGTCGGATCAGACGACAGTTTTGAAGATGCTCAAGAAGTTGCACAGAACAATCCGACTCCCAACAGTAACCCTACCAACATACCAGAAGTCCCAGAGCAAATGAGAACCATGTTCGCGACTATGATGAATCGATTTGTGGGTGAACAATACGGATTACCTCAGTACACACCTGGGCAAGGACAACCATGGCGATCGACACCAAACATGAACCAATCCACTGCTAAACCAGTCAAGAAACCTGTGGATGTGGATATGGAATCAGTTCGATCGGCCGGAATTGTTCGATCAATACGCCAAGTCGGTCACCAAGATCGACTACATAGATCACCTCCACGTAGTGATGTAGATATGGAGTCAGATGGAGAGATCAGTCAACATTTTGATCCGGATGATTTGGATATGGAGATGCCTCGTAGGGCAAATATGGCCTCCGCGCAGGCATTTGGCAGTGATTCCGGAACGATCACTCGAGTGCGAATGTCGGCGATCTCGGAATTAAAAGATTTCACCGGCAAGGATATGGACGATGATCAGGCGAGAGCTTGGTTGAGTCGGACTAAATCAGCCTTCTTGAGAGATAAGACACCGGAGGGTGAAAGATGTCTGATTTTCGCTGATTTGATGAAGGGCCCGGCCAAGAACTGGCTTAAACAGCTGAGCCGAGAAGTACGTTTGAAGTGGCCTCAATTGTGTGAAGAATTTGAAGAGCAATACTGCAACTCAGGGGTATCTGTCGCGAGACAGTATTACCACATGAAGAAAAGATCCGATGAAACACCGATTGAATACTTACACCGTTTGAACGTTGCTGGTCTACGCGCGAAAATGCCGATCAAGGACCCACGACACCCGGATATAGCTCGCGAGCATGTCGAACACTTTATTGGCACTCTGGATAATCGTGATCTGGCTGATCAGCTAACCCTGCTCCGTATAAAGGATTCGGAGCAATTGGAACTAACCCTGAGGACGCTGCAGCGAGCCAAAAGTCGACAACCCAAGGTCGAGGTAGGATCGAACCGGTACCGGTCGAAACCACATCCGGACCAGGGCAAGATACCATCAGCACGACCAGCCAGAGCGATTCGGAAGATTACGAAGGAATTGGACAGTTCCAGTTCGGAACAAGAAAGTGGTCAATCAAGTTTAAGCTCGGACGAGGAGCAGTACCGACATATCTTTTAACGACGGAATCAGTATACCGTCCGAGATCATCGATTAACGGCATGGATGGACGAAAATCCGGTGGGGCTCAACCTGATCAGGACCGATCTCGCAAGAAATGCGTGCATTGTGGGTCGGCCAGACATGGAGATCGTGATTGCTGGAAAAGAATTACGTGTGGGAAATGTGATCGTAAAGGTCACCCTTCGGATCATTGTTTTTTCGTGTGTAAAACCTGTGGGAAGATTCACGTCGCCGGTGCCTGCCCTATTGAAGATTTTTTCAATCTGATGCGCAAGTGGTATGTGCCGACTAAAAATGCTGGCATGCTCCCACCAGATGTCGAGAAAATGTTAAACTAGATCGCTCGCCAGGTTGGAATCTGGTTCGAGCCGAGCGATCTACGTTCTGCATCTATGCATATGTCGGTAGCGGAGATAAGTTTGAGGAAAAGGAGATAACCAACAATACATGTTTTAACTCAAACTGCGTCGATCGATGTCCGATTCACAGTCTCAGGGTGAATGAATATTCCCGTTCGGACGTGATCATGGAGTTGGATCTACTGCCCGGCGAGTCCCGAGGATACTGAAAGTATCACTCTCCCGACAA
Source organism: Sclerospora graminicola (assembly GCA_001887855.2). Taxonomy (NCBI): domain Eukaryota; phylum Oomycota; class Peronosporomycetes; order Peronosporales; family Peronosporaceae; genus Sclerospora; species Sclerospora graminicola. The sequence continues at coordinate 32,319 of MIQA02019952.1, forward strand.
GTGGTTTAAACAAGCAAAAGCTAATGGGAAGATTAACAACGAAAAGGCCATTTTTTTACTTTGGAGCAGAAGTCTCGATAATCGACTCCGCCTTTGCTCGTAAGGTGGGATGTCGTATAGACAGTACCCAGAGGCAAAAATGTGTTGGGATCGGCGAAAGTTCGTACATGACGGAAGGGCGATCACGCGTTAAAATCACTCTGGCAGGTTCCCTGGTCTACTATTTCAACGCTTGGGTTGGCCGGTTAGCCGGTCAAGACGCGATATTGGGAATGGATTTCATGGTACCAGCCGGTATACGGCTCGACCTGTCTCATGGAACCCTGACTCTGCCGGATGAGGTGCAGATTCAGTTATCCGGCCGACGCCCTTTATATGGTACTCATGTGCGGATGCTTAAAATGGGTCAGTACGAAAACATCGAGGTAGCCCGATCAGTCGACGTGATGATTCGGCCGAGCGATCGGCAACAGAAATTGTGGCTAACCCGTGGTGAACGATGGGTACCAACGTTCGTTAAGGGTATCGGCAGATCGAGTTACATCAGGATTACAAACATATCTGATCAGCCGCTAATCGTTCACGAAGACATGATCTTAGGGATGTGGTTACCCGAAGGGAAAGTACCTCGTCAGATTGGGTATGTCTCAGTGGGATCACGAAGATATATCGAATGGTAGAATCTGGCTTATCAAGCCACCACAGACCTGATTACTGACGAAGACTTAGCAGATGAAGATACTTCACCTATGGTCGAGAAGCCGGAATATTCTACGCCGACTAAGCTGCTGATCAGGAGACCGTCGGTCGAAGCGACAGGGGAAAGCCGGGTCAAAAAAGGTTCACAAGTTTTGAATATTATTAGACCCGGCTCACCGAAAACAGCAGGTCCAGAGAGCGAAAATGATGGTGAGGAGTTTAGAAACGATCTTGAGGAGAAAAAGGAAGATGAATTTGCCGAAGTCGTTACGGAGGAAGGTGAACCCGAAGTAGATCACCAGTTGGATGACTTACAAGGGGCGACCCAAGATAATGCCGAACGGGAGGATGTAGATCCGGTAGATGAACAAGTGTGTAATGGTGATCAATACATTGAAGATATTGATAAGCAGATGGCTGTTTTGCCGGAAGTATCGCCCAATATACCAGAAGTCACCATATGAGGATCTACAGGTCGGTGATCCCGAAGTGAACACTCCCGAGCAGATCGATCAACTAAAGAAGATCATCTGGAAAAGGCGTCATTTATTGATTGGGAAGGGTAACGCCCTACCCCCAGCAGCCTACGGAGCTGTTTGTGATATAGACGTTGGAAATGCGAGACCGATCGCTCAACGTTGTCGCAAAGTTGCACCACAATACCGGGAAAAGTTATTCGATTTGATCAAGGGCCTGTTGAGTACAAAAATCATCCGACCTTCAACATCACAGTGGGCATCACCGATTGCGATTGTGATAAAAAGAGCGGGGTCGATATTCGACTTTGTATCGACTATAGAATGGTGAATCGCCTCACGAAGTTGATGTTCTGTCCAATGCCCCTGATCAATGATTTACTGGATGATCTGGACAAAGTTTTATGTTTTTGCTCGCTAGACATGGCTAGCGGTTTCTGGGTGGTTTCAATGACTGATCGTGCTCGTGAGATTTCGGCTTTCGTTACACCCTTCGGCCTTTTCGAATGGAACCGGATGCCGTTCGGTTTAAAGAACGCTCTACAGATCTATCAGAGATTGATTGACAATGTTCTCTATGGATATTTCCAGATCAGTGCCGATCGAGAAGCCACCGATCTACATGATGTGTTTACAGAGGGTGAACCGGACCAAGATCAGAGACGATCAGTTTTGGGAAGGCTATCATATATATACGACATCTTGGTTACGGCAGCATCATGGAATATTCTATGTGATAAGGTCGAACCACTCCTTGACACTTGCGAACGTTGGAATTTATCGATCAGTGTAGTCAAGAGCTTCTGGGGTCAACCCATGGTCGCTTACCTGGGACACAATGTGTCGATTCAGGGTTTGGAAGCAAACCCGGAGGACTTGGGCGCTCTCAGTAACCTGCCTTTTCCCCGATCACTGAAGGCTATGCAGTCTTTTCTCGGATCCCTGAATTATTATAACCGGTTTATCGAAGACTTCTCGATATATGCTGCTATATTATATGAATTGAAGGAAGTGGATTATCATGGGCTACGAGAACGCAATCGAGTGGGAAAGTCACTAAGTGAGACTGGTCGCGAAACCAAAGTTAACGAATCAAATCTCAAGACTGGATCACTGATCGATCGAACTGTGCCAGTGTCAGAGGACCATATGGAACGAGCTATGGTAGCTTTCAGTTTGCTGAAGGCGAAGATGATTTCGACTCCGATACTGAAGCATTTCGATCCGGAGAAGATTCCCGTGGTGATTCTTTACGCCAGTAAATGGGCAATATCGGCCGCACTGGTCCAAGATCACGACGGAATATATTGCCCAGTGACGTTCACAAGCCGAACGTTAAAACCGAACGATGTCAACTACGGTATTTTGGATAAAGAAGTGCTGGGATTATTACGCATATTGGATGTCTGTTACTCTATGCTGGTGACTAGATCGATCAAAGTATTGTCAAGGCGATCTACTCTGGCTTGGTTATTGTCCGCGAACGGGTTAGACGAAAGCCAGGGGCGATGGGCAGCGCTGTTATCTCAGTGGACCTTGGAGATCATCAAATGCACCAAGGGAGAAGAAGAAATTCTCGGTACGCTAGCAGCCAGTATCACACCCCGATCAGAAGTCGATGAAGCCCTGATCGAGGCCGCGCCTAGGAAACAACCAAGAGAATCAATCATTATACCCCCACCGATCGTCGGCTCGGAGGAGAATCTGATCGTGGTAAGTTTCGACGGATCAGCGAGCGTGAAGAAAGGCGCAGGAGCGTATAGCGCGTTGTTGTGGAAATTGCCGGAATGGTGTCATATCTGCTGGTTCAGACTATACCCCGGGCATCAGAGTCAATGAAGCCGAATATCGTGGTCAGCTGCTAGGTTTGGATCTCCTGCAAGAGCAAAAAAAAGAGTGGAAGGGTAATCATATGTGGAGCTTCAAATCTGGTGATTTGGCAGATCACTAGATAAATCGATTGATAGGCTCCGCGTTTGAAGTTGTTTGAATGATCGTGTTATGAAAGCTCTACGTGGATGGCCAAGTCATGACCTCTTACATGCGAAACGCGATTGGAACCGGAGTGCTGATCACCTAGCCACGATGGCCATGCGTGATCAGACTGGATCGATGATCACCGATAAAGCACTGCTGAAGGAATTGGTCGAGATCAATAGGCTGCCCGAGCTGATTCATGCGGAAGATAAACAGGAAGCAGCCCAGGTCTCGATCATGACGAGATCACAAGCCAGATCAACACCTAACAGGCCGCTCTCTCGAGAAAGTCTAACAGAAGAAATAGTACAGGAAATGTGGATTGAAAGAATTCTCAAGGCACAAGACAAAGAAAAATGGATCGTTGATTTGAAGGCTTTTCGGAATGGAGATTTGGCAAAATTGAGCCAGAGTGAAGCAAAGACTGTGTTAAGATCGCGTCCAGCTATGAGATTGACGAAAACGATTTGTTGTTTTACTATGTTCAAGCCGATCAGGCCGACCTAGATCTGGACCGATCAGCAAGACTTGTGATTCCGGAGACCTTACAAGCAGATATTTTGCATCATTATCACGTCAGTTTAGAGGGCGGTCACCAGGGTGTGGGTCGGACATATCACAGGATTCGCAAACATTTTTACTGGACAGGTCTATATCGAAGTGACCAAAAGTTTGTCGGAACGTGTACAGATTGTGAAACCGGGAAGGGTATGCCGAATATCCGGGGTAGATCACCCGGGAACATCCAGGCGACTTACCCTTTCCAAGTGATAGCGATGGATCACATACCTTCCTTGCCGAAACCATTCAAAGGCAATACAGGACTGCTGATTTGGACTGACTTGTTCACGAGATTGGTGATCGCGAAAGCGGGATCTACCCGAACAGCCCAACAAGTCGCCTGCAGTTATGAGGAATGTGACTTTAGGCAGTTTGGAGCAAGTGAGGTGATCAAGCAGGATCGGGAACCCGGTTTCATGGCTGACGTTTTTCGATCATTCAGTCAGATGCTTGGTCAGAAACAAAGCGCGACCATGGCCTATCGTCCGCAGGCGAACGGCAAGGCCGAGCGTATGGTGCAGACACTAGCCAGAGCTATTACGATGTATGTTGCGGATTCCGCTCAACATGATTGGGATGAGTATGCAGAGAGACTAGTGTTTGCGTTGAATTCTTCTTTCGATCGGATCAGGGGAGATACTCCGTTTTACTTGGCGTATGGTTGGGACCCCCGATCTACTATCGAATCGGTGATCCCCGTCAATTGTACCCGAGGTCGAGATCGCGAAGCTCGTCGATGGCATATGGGACCCCAGCGCCATTACCAGCATGCGCGGGAACAAGTGAATGAACGACTGCGGAGGGCGATCCAAGAGAGAGCTGATCGGAATAACGATCAACCTGGTTCGCATAATATTGAACCGGGATCAAGGTCTGGCTTTACTTGGATCGTGTGAAGGAAGGATACGCCAGGAAGTTAGCGCATGTGTGGCATGGACCATTCCGTGTATCCGAATTGATCGGTGACCATGCTGCCGGGTTAATTACGGCTGGCACCGATTACGGAGTTTCCCGATCGTCCACTTGTCGAAGCTGAAGCTGGTCCGGGTATATCCCGATCGCCCAAAAACCAGTTTGCCATCCGATGATCAGCCAAGGTTTGACTTCGTCGAAGCTTTCTTGCCCGAAGACAGTTGGGAAAGAACGTTGGATCAAAATGAATTTGAAGTGAAAAAGATTTTGGATACCCGATCGGGCAAGAGGACCCGATTTGGTCGAACCCATCGTAATTACTTGGTTCAGTGGAAAAGTTACAACGATCCCGATTGGTGGAGCCGATTTCCAAATCCAGGACGGAAGTCTTGGGTGGAATCCGGATACCCACTGGCCCGGACGACCAACTATCGGAGGGAGTACTCCGTGTATCCTGATCGCCATCTGAATCGGATGAATCACCACTATGGTGACTGATCCGATCCTCCCGGTCATCTGACCGGTCATCATGTGCGATAGAATCCATATTCAACTTCATCTCACCTTGTGTACCCATTGATATGGGGTGGTTACACTCACTCAGGTGGACTCGGTGACAAAAACGATGATCTTGATCAGGTCGGAGGGGATGACCTTCTCGAGACGGGGTGCCCTCGCGTGGAAATCTTCACCGGAGAACGAGTCGGGGTCGATACTTGACTTCAGTATCTAGGCACTGATCGGGAAACTTCGTCCGACCAGGCCAGCCAATAAGAGCGAGAAACAACGAGAGACCAAGAAAACGCGATCAAACCACGATCTTCCACAGTAATTCACAGACGTTATCTCCACAAAACCTTTTCCAATATTAATAACGTGTTCCAACACGTGCGCGTGGAGGATGAGGTTTGATAACCTAAACAAAAACCCGTCGGCGGCCTTCCGGTAAGCTAAAATGCGTCTAAGCGCGTCTTAACCGGGAATTAAGTTGAGCAAAAGGGGACTTGTTAACCCTGTGCTCCCAATGACCGCGACACGTGGCGGAGCGACTCTTTGCTTAGGG
>MIQA02019954.1:0-14360 GCA_001887855.2 Sclerospora graminicola
CTAATGAATATAGACTTGGCACAGGGATTGTTTTTGTAGATGATGTCGAATTAAAAAGTGCTTAGCTAGTATCGTCTCTAGGTACCTTCTTACGCTAGCTAATCAAGGATGTATGTCCCATCTTCTTAATGTGGATAGACTACCGGTTATAAAACTGATTAGCCCCATGGCTCATCCCAACTGCTCCATCCCATACCTTTTTATAATGCATATGTAATATGTACCACCTGTACCATCTCATCTAGGTACAATACTCCCCCTCGACTAGAAGTTCCCAATCTTAGACTTTTCCAATAATAACTTCTTTGTCGAAATCGCCTTAGTTAAGAAATCAGCCAATTGAAACTTCGACTTAATATACTTGATGTCCACGATCTTTGCCTTCACTTGTTCCCGTACAAAAATGATACCGAATGTCGATATGTTTCGCACGACTCTGGTATCCATCATTTTTGGCAATTGCAATTGCACTCTGGTTATATTCGTAGACAGAAATTGGATAATCGACATTTATCTTCAATTCCTTCAGTAAGCTCCTTGTCCACAATACTTCTTGAATGCATAACGATAAAGCCATGTATTCTGCTTCTGCTGTGCTCAAAAAAAAAACGCCACACTCTGCTGAATCTTCGACTTGAAAATAACGGGAGATCCATTTATCATCACCACCACCCCAGATGTTGATCGTCGACTTTCTTTGTTTCCAGCCAAGTCTGCATCTGTATAGGCTTCAACCTTGATACCATCTGTATTTCCATGGTAACAAATTCCTTTGCTTGAAGTTGACTTGAGGTATCTGAGTACTCGAATTCCAGCCTTCCAATGTTCTTCACTTGGCTGTTCCAGGTGTCGACTTAATTGACAAACAGCATATGCAATGTCTGGTCGTGTCCCAGTTGCAATGTATAACAGCGACCCGACAAGTGACCGAAAAGGACGATTTTCCATCTTTGGGTCCTTTTCCTTGCACTTGTACAAAAACTGTCCTTCAACACTTGGATTTGTTACTGGCTTCGAGTTGACCTGACTAAATTTTTCGATCATTCTTTGAATGCAGGTGCCTTGACTTAACTTTAGTTGTCGTCGATCTTGTTTGTAATCCACTTCAATACCAAGTATAAATCGGACGCTTCCTAGCACCTTCAACTTGAAATGTTTTAGGATCTCCTCTGCTACCCTTTTTATTGCCCCAACCGACTTTGCACCAATAAGCATGTCATCGACATATAATGCTACGTAAATCCACGAATCTTCATATTTTCGGATAAACATGCATGAGTCGGATGTGCAGGACTTGAAACCCATAGTGACGAAAACGCTTGTTATGGTTTTAAACCATGTAATTGCCGCTTGTTTAAGTCCATATAGACTCCGATTTAGCTTGAACACTTGACCCGGCTTTGCACTGATACCTTGAGGTGGATATATGTACACCTCTTCTGCTAACAATCCATTGAGAAATGCCGTGTCTATGTCATACTGATGTATAAACATACCCATTTGGCAACATATTGCCATGAAAATCCGCACCGAATTTAGGTTCACCACCGGAGAATATGTCTCGGTGTAGTCGATACCATACGTTTGACGGTATCCAAGAGCAACAAGCCGTGTCTTAAATCGTTCGATTTCACCATGCTCGTTTCTTTTAATTGCAAAAACCCATTTTGTACCAATAACCTTTTTGTTTGGTGGTTTTTCTTGAACACTCCATGTCTCTTTTTCTTTCAGCGCACTTAATTCATCTTGTATTGCTTTCACCCACATTTCGCGCTGTGGAGATTCAATGGCTTCATTATACGATATCGGGGTTTCGTATACAGCATGTGCCTGTTCGTATCCAATTCGGTGGCGTTTCGGTGGTCGCATCGCAGAAACCAGTGAGTCATCAGTTGTTGTCACAATGTCCCGGCTAACGTTGCCTAATGGAACAATTTCTGTTGATGTCGGATTCTCTGCATAAGAGACTATGCTTGTTTCCACAGATGGTCCATTGTTTCCATGTTGATTTGACCTTGTCACCAATTGATTTGTACCATCTCCATTTTCACAGAGATCATCATCGGCCATAATCACATCGTCTATTTCAAACAGAGGGTCAGATGTGTCGGACTCACCTTGTCTATTTGGGTTGTTGACAATCTGACGCGGAGTTCCGGGCTCTTCTATTTCCATATCCTCTGTTTCATCTTTTTGTTGGAACTCCGTAAACACGCAATCATCTTCATTTTCATCAGTAATCCTACTTGTACTTTCTCCATCAACCACTTGAATATATTTTGCTTGTGGTTGTTCATTGAACGCCGCTGTTCTTGTATATGTCACCTTTTTGGTTTCATAATCCCAGACTCTATATCCCTTGATTTGTTCTGAATACCCCAACAACATGCATCGAAACGTCTTTTTGTCGAGCTTTTTCCGTTTCGATTTGTCGATGTGTGCGTAGCCTTGAGCACCGAAAACTCGCATTCCTCCAAGGTCTGGTTTTTGTCCAAAAATTATTTCGAAAGGTGTGGTCATTTTATGAGCCGCACATGGAATCCGGTTTGTGACATAGACAGCCGTGTTTATGGCTTCAGCCCACCATTTCTTTTCCACATTCATATGGAAGAGCATTCCCTTTGCTCGTTCCGTTAGCGTCCTATTCATCCGCTCAGCTAATCCATTTTGCTGAGGTGAATACGGAACTGTTGATTGATGAACGATTCCACTTTTCCGACATATTCCAGCAAATCTTCTGTTGATATACTCTTTTCCATTGTCGGTTCTGATACATTTTATCTTCTTTCCCACTTGATTCTCCATGAGAGCCTTGAATTCCAGGAATCGATCCACTACTTCTGATTTGTTTGAAATGTAGTATGCTACTGCATACCTTGAGAAATCATCAATAAACGTAACTACGTATCTTGAACCTCCTTGTGACTTAGTCTCCATTGGACCCATCACGTCACTGTGAACTATCTCCAACACATCTTTGGTTTTGACTTCTCCATACGTTGATTTTGGAAAAGGTTTGATGCTTGACTTGCTCATCATGCACCCTTCACATATTTCTTGTTGTTCTTGATCCGGTAGTTGCTTCAACTTGAAGCCGTTGACACATTTATGCAAATGTTGCATCGTCTGTAATGGCAGATGGCCTAGCCGAGCATGCCATGTACTTGTCTTCACCGGGTTCGTCTGTTGTCCATTCTCTTCACATGAGTTAGCTAACTCAATCGGACCACACTCTAGAACATACATTTTGTTGCGTTGTGCAACACTGGCAACGATCTCCTTATCGTTCCTTATTTCACAATTCGATTTTGTGAACGTAACATGTAGTCCTTTCTTCGACAATGCTGATATGGATAACAATCTTCTATCCAAATCCGGAACCCAGAAAGTATCCTCAATTCGGACTGTCTTCCCACCTTTGAGTACCACTCGTACTGTTCCGACCCCTTTTGCGATAACTTCGCTACCATTCGCAATGGTTATTCTAACTGGGGTTTCCAATGGGCGAATATCCACAAACTCGTTTTTGTGTGGGCACATGTGACTACTGGCACCACTGTCCAGTAACCACCCATCCGAATATCCATTTGACACTGAAAAAGCTTGTTCTTCACGTCCTTTCTTTTCTTCCTGACTTCTACAGTCTTGGCGCTTATGTCCATACTTATTGCATAAGAAGCACTTTCCCATGAACTTGCCCTTTCTACTTTTGGTACGTGGTACCATCTTTGACTTCGATGATTGCGTAGTCCGTAACGCAACTTCTTGACTTTCTTTCCGTGCCATGCTGTCGAATTCACGTCGCAGCATCTCCTTTGCCTGAAACAGTGTCATGCCAGGCATGTTTTCGATGATCTTTACAATTTGCTCGTAGTCGTCCGTTAGACTACCTAGAAGTATCACCAAATGTTCATCAGGGGGAATTTCCTGTCCCACAGCTTGCATAGTCATGACATGTCAAGTCGCAGAAAGTGCTCCATCATATTACCACCTTTTGGTAATCGAAATTCGTGCAGCTGTCGCCGCAGTTGTACTCTATTATGTACACTTTGTCGTAAAAAGAAATTTTTGAGTATTTCCCATGCCTCAGCAGTCGAGGTCGCCATGCGCACCATCGACTGTAAACTGGGGCTAACCATAGTCGTCAATAGCGAAGGCCCGTATGTCATTGACTTTCCAACCTGACGCCAAAGCGTCATCATCCGCGGAGCATCAATATGCTCAAGCAATCCCTTTTTGGCCAATCGCATTCGCGCATTAAACTCCCACACGAAGTAGTTGTCTTCGCGGAGTATGTCAGACGCGTCGTAAGGATTTGGGCTCATAACCTAATGAATATAGACTTGGCACAGGGATTGTTTTTGTAGATGATGTCGAATTAGAAAGTGCTTAGCTAGTATCGTCTCTAGGTACCTTCTTACGCTAGCTAATCAAGGATGTATGTCCCATCTTCTTAATGTGGATAGACTACCGGTTATAAAACTGATTAGCCCCATGGCTCATCCCAACTGCTCCATCCCATACCTTTTTATAATGCATATGTAATATGTACCACCTGTACCATCTCATCTAGGTACAATAGGAACAAAGTACCCAAGCATATGACAGCGTTGGTTGGTCATATGCAATAATCTTCTTCCATGATACCATTTCAGTGATAACTTAGTTTACATTGATTTGGATGACACGTTTCAAACGCACATGTTGTCATTATACGTCGAAAATCTACGTAACTTTTACAAGGTTTTGCCATCGAAGATAAATCTAATAGAGCATTTTATATCGTGAAATAAGTTCGGTTTTATTTGACTAAGTCCGATTGGCTACACGGTGCCCCCACCCCAACGAATTCTCCAGCTGAAGTTCGATACCCTTATCATCAGTGCTTTTCTCGCTATGGGTGTGGTAACGGCTGACGAGTGGCACGAGAAGAAAATCGACCACGATAAAGTCCAGCCGTACGCTGAGCGTAAGCCAACCACGGACATTGAACGCGTCGCCATCATGTTGAAACCCCAGCTATTTGTTGCAAACGGTTGTCATCCATATCCCGCCGTCAATGATGCTCAACCCGTCGGGTCCTCCGTCGGGTGATTGCGAAGGGTCCGATCTCGGTACACAGATTTACGCGCGCGCTGGAGAGATCAACGGTTTATATGCTATTATGTATATGTTGTACCCAAAAAGCACGGACATGGCTTTCGCACTATTAAGGTTTTTTTAGACAATGTTAAGCTTGGAACGCCAAGTATTCGCGGTTGTTCCTTGTCGGCTCCCACTGTGAGGGGATTCGCCAATTATGTGCATTACTCTGCTGAGGACATCATGGATTATATGTACAAACAAATTGGCAAAGATAAAAACATAGTGAGTCTTGATACTTATATGGGTGTACTCACAGTGATCGTAGCTGACTTTACTGAACCATATTAAGACCTTGTCATGGGGTTTGAACATGATGGCGACGCGTTCATTGTCCGTGGTTGGCTCACGCTCAGCGTACGGCTGGACTTCATCGTGGTCGATTTTGTTCTCGTGCCACTCGTCAGCCGTTGCCACACCAATAGCGAGAAAAGCACTGATAATAAGGATGTCGAACTTTAGCTGAGAATTCGTTGATAGGGAGTTGTGTGACCAGCTTCGAATTAAAAAGTGAAAACTTTTAAAACATCAGCAAAATAATTATGGAGAGCACAACAAAGAGGGTTAAATCCTATAAATAGCCGTTCGTACCTGTACTGTTGTGGTGTCGAAGATGTATAGAGTTTTTTGCACTAAAGAAATTCACTCCGTCGTGGAGTGGTACATTACTCACGTTGGGACAGGGAGGTCCCGGGGACACCAACCATCTATGAGGATATTTGCCCTCATACCTCAAACTGGCTTTTGAGCGAAGGCAGCCATTTGCTCATACTGAATCTCATATATTACCAGCCGACGAGCCACGAGCTCTCACAGAGAATGTCAAACTCTAGTCCACGCCAAGGGGAAAGACACCGGACCCCGCATACAGATGGGGAGCATATAGCCAAGCCATTTGGGACACTCACTTTTTGTTGCTTGTTTTGTGTCTCTGCCATTTGTCGCTAATGGATCGACCCATATTGAAAGGCATTTCAGTGACGGAGTTCAATATGTTCGTTTACATGGCTCCAAAGTACTTTAAGCTCATTTCGCGGGTGATGGAAATGTCAACACCAATCGTAATCACCAAGGTTGTCTGTCTCTTTAAGCTTAACCATTACAGTATCAATGCTTGCTGAAACACATGGAATACGTCGTCAATTCGGAAAATTTTCGTACGACGACTTTAAGGGATCTTTCGGTGGCGATAAAATGCGTTCAACACAAATGACGACGAGAATTCAGCATCGTTCGAGAGCGTCTCGAACGCATTGCGTGAAGTTCATTTAAGCTTCCTGATGATGTCAATGGGTACGACGTCAAGGTTGACAACTAGGATATTTCAGATCAATCATTGAGTACACTCTGTGCTCCTCAGCCTAAATTGAGCAGCTGGAAGCGCATATCGAAAGTAAAGTAAACATTGCAGAAATTGGACAACAGTGACGTAGCTGCGTCGTCGCTATCGGAATGTTGAGGATCTAGCCAACATTCACCTACTTCGGTCTCTGTAATGGCTGCTGACAAGAAGGAGATTAATTTAAAAAATCTGCGCTCGACAAATATGGAACAGACATCGTTGAAATTTTCCTTCACGAATCATGAGATCCCTACTTTGCAGCCCAATGTCACGCCTTATAGGGACATACAGTAGGTAACGCGATATTTTTAAAGATATTCTTAACTATGGGTCTTTAAGCAACCCACCGGAAAGAGAGACAGCGGGATGGATCCAATTTTAGAGACAGGATAATGAATGGTCTTTAGCAGTAAGAACAAATAAAAAGCAATGAAATTATAGTTTAAAAATAGGTCTTTGTTTACTAGCTTTACTGATTCCCCGATATGATTTTTTTTGAAGCTTGACGGCAGCCGCCGTGAAAAAACCGCTTGGTTCACCACCGGTGTGCTTTCTCGGTGATTTCAGTGTTTAGATAGTCGCTTACGTGCGTCGCAAACGGATTGATCACATTGTCAAGGTACTAGTGAATATGTACTACTGAGTAGGAAGTACTGTAGTTCGTAAAGTGTACCATTTGCTTGGTACGGGTGTGCTAGACCTCAATTGTTGTCTTACACGTTAGAGCAGACGTCTGATACGAGAAGAAGATCTACAGCTTGCGTAGAGATATCTCTTGGTTGACTAGGAGTGTCGCGATGTTCTATTTTTATTATAAGTTTTTTTTTTTCATATTTGAAGCTGAGGCGCTCCGGTGAAGCGTATATGAGGCATTTCGTACTTTATTCGTAACACGATGCCTCAATTTTAGCAGCCTCTTGATTGGATCCCAAAGGTATATTCGCGCTTTTCGCTAGTTCAATGATACGACACACTTTTCAAAGAACGACATTTTGACTGTCCCAAACCTGAGGTTACGCATGCTCATTACCTAATCACTAATGCATCGAGACATAAAGTACTTATGTTTCTGCGGAGGTATTGGAAGTCCATTTGGATGACCGCCGTTTCCAAACGACATAGAGATGCTCTAGCACGGATCATTCAGAGTGTGCTGCTTTTGTTTGAGTTTAGAGAATACACAGTCGATTTTGCGCATAGTTTTTTAAGGCACCCTCCTCCCCGACTGAAGGCATTCAAGGTTAATACAGGGTGCGAGGTATTGGTTGCAGCGAAATCTTCGACAGAATGAGGCCCAAGTCGTGGAAAGAGGTTTGGTAGAAGGTGACGGACGATAGCGCTCGATTTCTTGCAAGAAAAGTGAACGAAAGTACTCGAAAGATAAATATTGACTTTACATACCTACAAACGCATAGGATTCAACCCTCTTTGTGTGGTCTCCATAATTCTTTTGCTTATATATTAGGGGGTTTCAGACATCCGATTTTTCAAGCAGAAATTGGTTAAAAGATCGAGCGAATTTCCACTTCATTGCTCTGGATTCTGTCATGGACAAAAATGAGAATTGATCTGACACCAAATTTTTGGCCCCTGTGTATTTACATTTATTTCTCTAAGTACGATTTGCACCCTAAACATACAATACGTTCACCCACTGTGATATCCAATACACCTCTCTAAAACACTAGAATGTTTTTTTACAGGTTTTTGAAAATCCAGTCGCTCAGAAATTGCGGCCCAGAAATCGGTCTCTCGCGGTCGATTTCTTGCCCGATTTCTCGACTAATTTCTTGTTGAGAAATCAGTAAAAAAAGTCAGATGTCTGAAACCCATTATTAATAGTTTTTTCACTTTTTAATTCGAAACTGGTCACACAACTCCCAATCAACGAATTCCCCAGCTGAAGTTCGGTACCCTTATCATCAGTGCTTTTCTCGCTATTGGTGTGCAACGGCTGACGAGTGGCACGAGAAGAAAATCGACCACGACGAAGTCCAGCCGTACGATGAGCGTGAGCCAACCACGGACATTGAACGCGTCGCCATCATGTTGAAACCCCAGCTATTTGTTGCAAACGGTTGTCATCCATATCCCGCCGTCAATGATGCTCAACCCGTCGGGTCCTCCGTCGGGTGATTGCGAAGGGTCCGATCTCGGTACACAGATTTACGCGCGCGATGGAGAGATCAACGGTTTACATGCTATTATGTATATGTGGTACTTTCCTAAGACCGAAAAGCACCGACATGGCTTTCGGTGCTTTTCGGTCTTCGGAAAGTACCACATGTACATAATAGCATGTAAACCGTTGATTTCTCTTTTTGGCTTCGACGTAATTTTACAAAATGCGAACCTTGGATGCACTTTCCACTTTACTCACTATACCCAAAAAAAGGAACCTCCACCTCCACATCGACTCAACAAAGAGGCCAAGCGACACCGACCCGATATTGTCACAATGATAATCGTAATGACGGTCAGCCCCTACATCCAATCAATGCTTCGATCAGCAGCGACAGTAGCTCAAGGATGGACAGACTATCGTTCATCTGGTCCCACATGACAAGGTCTTGATATGGTTCAGTAAACTCAGCTACGATCACTGTTAGAACACCCATGTAAGTATCAAGACTCACTATGTTGTCATCTTTGTCAATTTGTTTGTACATGATTTTAATGCTGTAATCCATGATGTTCTCAGCAGGGTAACGCACATAATTGGCGAATCCGTTCACAGTGGGAGCCGATAAGGAACAACCGCGTCACCCTTCAGAGGATCCGTCGCTTTGAGACCTCCGCTGCTTCCTCTAGCATCATTGACAGCGGGTATATGGATGGCAATCTTCTTCAATATATAGGTGGGGTCTGAACATGATGGCGACGCGTTCAATGTCCGTGGTTGGCTCACGCTCATCGTACGGCTGGACTTTGTCGTGGTCGAATTTGTTCTCGTGCGACTCGTCAGCCGTTGCCACACCAATAGCGAGAAGGGGCCGAACTTTATCTGGGGAAGGAGTTGTGTGGTTAATTAAATGGGCACCGTCGAAAATTATCCAATCGGACTTAGTCAAATAAAACCGTACTTTATTTCACAACATAAAGGTAGATATCTTTTATGGCAAAACCTTGTAACTTTATGCTTAGATTTTCGACGTATAATGACAACATGTGCGTTTGAAAGAAACGACGACGCAAGTCTATTTTTCATCCAAATCAATGTAAACTAAGTTAATAGTAATTCACCACTGTAATGGTATCATGGAAGAAGATTATTGCATATGACCAACCAACGCTGTCATATGCTTGGGTACTTGGTTCCTTCGTTACAAGGAGTCTAGGAGTACTTTATACACAGTTTTAGATCGTTGATGTAGCATAACCAAGTCCACTAGCGTGTTAAAAATACTTAAATTGTATGACGGGAAATAGTAAGTCGGCAATAAAGTCGCAGAAGGTTTGAACTTTAGCAGCAAATAATTTAACAATTTAGTCAACTACTGTGTAGTTTATCTTAGTTTATGAAAGGAATTAGATGTTTCATGCCGTCCCTCCCTTTTTTAAGTATAATTTGCTATAAATACTGCAATCGGCATCAGACGGGTTATGCACTTGAATATACCCATAGTTGGCAAAACTGCCAAGAATTTCTGCGCAAAACAGAGTGAAAAATAGATGCGAATTAACAGTGCGTCCTAGAGGTTGCATCCGAAAAATGGTTTTATCTCGTAATATACTCAGAAAGCTTGCTGCGCACCGAGTGGTATTAAAGCTAATTGGTAAGATAAAAGAATAGGTTAGATAGATTATGTTAGATATTATAGCAGATATGCTAACAAGAATTAGAAACGGGCAAAAAAGTAGATTGCTTTTGGTGGTTATGCCTGCTTCAGCACATAGTATATCCTGGAATGAATCATGCTAAAGCGCAATTAGCAAGGATCATTGAAAGCTTATTACAAAAAAAGTTATAGTAACCGAAGAAAAAATATCTAGCCCTACTCTACGAATAACCTGCTTGCAAAGCATATCAATGAGCAGAATAAATTCTTGTACAATGAATGGTATCGAATGTCAATTTGAGAGTGAAAATGTCATTTATATTTTTACACTATATTTTTGCCGATTGGGTGCCCAAATCAATTTTAGACGGTGCCCTTAGTGTTTCCCGTAAGTGAAAACAAAAAGAAAAAGTTAAAACGACAAACATTTACATGTGCTTATGTGTCTGATGGTTATGTGGTTCTACGTAGCCCGCACCCCCGGAAAAATTACCCGCCCCACCCATCGCTACTTTGCAGTTCCTAGGAACTGCATCCACCGTTAAAACAAAGAAAAAATGCACTCAACCGTTTCTTCGCGACGAGATTATGCATCAGACTCTGCTGAGAGTGCTAGAATTCAGAAGTCGACGCTAAATTCGACAGGGACTGACAACAATGATTGAAAACACATAGCACCTCAGCGCTATTACTGGTAGAAGGCATCCTATCGTGGCTCAACATATACGCTGGAGCGAAGCCAAGCTCTTATTACAAGGGCAATACGCTGGGCTTTGACGACCACTAGCAGAAACATCGAGCCCTTTGGGAGCTCGCACAACGCAATTTATACTCTACGTTGTGACACAATCGCAAACGACTCCCGCATTCAAAAATACTAGTATAGAAATCTGTAAGTTATTAAAAAAGTTTAAACACTACATGTGTGTTGTGGTTTTATGTAGTAACGTTACATGCAATTCATTTCGAGTAAATTGCAAAACCAGCACTAGTCAGAGTATCAGTTTTGAAAACCAGCACCTGTCGCTCAAAGAACTAAGACGTAATGCATCTGTACCATAACAAAGCTACAGCGTACCATAATGAATATGTTTAACCTGCCCTACTTTACTACTTTACTAAATAGCCGAGCCGCAGAAATTCAACCCTAAAAATAATATCCAAACTTCATACCAGTATGTTTGATCTTAATTATGGACCGGAGCTTTGGACAATTGGAAGGCTCTTGTGGAGTGCGAAGCTGTCTTTTGTGCGCACGTCACATACTGATAGAATCATTATGGTACGCTGTACCTTCGCTATGGTACAGGGGCATTAGGTCTTACAGTAGTGTGGGCTTTTCTTTCAAGACACGAGGTGATTGTTTGCGAAAGGTGCTGCTTGGTGCTGCTTTTGTGATTTACTCATTTATTTCGGAGGTAGTAAAAATATATTTCGTTTTAAGGAAACATTTGCCGATGGCCTGCGCTCACACTACAGTGACGATCTGTGAAGTCAATTCTTTCGTACCTTGATTGCAAATGACTGGGCTCCT
Source organism: Sclerospora graminicola (assembly GCA_001887855.2). NCBI lineage: Eukaryota > Oomycota > Peronosporomycetes > Peronosporales > Peronosporaceae > Sclerospora > Sclerospora graminicola. Next base: position 11,798 of record MIQA02019954.1, read on the forward strand.
GCCTCAAACCCTAAAGAAGTGGGCGTTGGTTCCCATCATCTGTGAGAATAAAAAACAATGGGCTTGCTTGTCTGCAAATGAAATCTGATTCTCGAAGCGCCCGCTCTGTCGTCAAAGGTACTTGAAGAGCTCCAGCAAATACTGACAAAATTGGAAATTTATCTGATCAAAACGACAGATGGTAAAAAGAAGGCGCAGTGGCTGTTGGCAAATAAATACGCCCACAAACTGAGTTCTGTCAGCTCTCAGTCGCCATAACAGGTAAACTCTCGATGATATATTTGCTGCAGCGTCGTGTAATTATTTCTTGCAAAATATATTTGACGCGGAACCAAGCGACTGAGTCAAATTTCTTCCAGATTCCAATGTTTTAAGTCTCTCATGCTGGTGGCTCTATCAATGTGCCATTCGTCACCTTAAGCCTTGGGAGGTTACTTACTTAACACGGAGGCTGATGCCCGAATTCGACATGATTCCTTTTTCCGTGCTGAAAAAGAAGAAATGAGAAGATATTTCGTGATTGTGGAGTCGAAGAATTTACCTATACTGCAATTTTACTCAACTATGTTTTCCCCACAAGCACCTGTGTTAAAGAAGCAGAATGAGAAACTTAGTAGATTCTGTTATCAGCTGCACGCTGGAGATGCTTCCGTTCCATCAGAGAAATGATACGCGCTTTCGCGACGTCATGTCAACTCTATGTCGTGTCATGCTGTTCTTGTAAGTGCGCGGTCAATTGAAGCGATGTATAATGAAAACAGCGAGGATTCTGCTGCTCAAGCGTGGCATCAAGCACGCAGTTTGCTCGATGGGTGAGGACACATGCAGCGAAAAGCAAACAGTACATGAAATTGCGGCGAGCTTAAAAGAAGTACAATCAATGGCTGCATGTTTTAGACGAGGCTCCGGACTGCCTGTTTTAGTTGAGGCTTCGGACCCTGTCATGCCGTGGAAAATTTTAAGTGGAAGTGGCTGTCAGCGCTCACTTCTTTCAAATGCGTTGAGCACACGACCACGGAAAGAGGTAGTGTTTTTTGGGAGGTCAGGCCATCAATATAGGTCCCATGATCTCACTGTGACCTACACTAAAATAAAACTATGACCCATACTAACATAGATACGGTCAGATCATGCCTGAGCATCATAAATTCACGCATTGGTCGACCTAATAAATTCAACACAAGCTCGCACTCCACAAGAGCCTTCCAATTGTCCAAAGCTCCGGTCCATAATTAAGATCAAACATACTGGTATGAAGTTTGGATATTATTTTTAGGGTTGAATTTCTGCGGCTCGGCTATTTAGTAAAGTAGTAAAGTAGGGCAGGTTAAACATATTCATTATGGTTCGCTGTAGCTTTGTTATGGTACAGATGCATTACATCTTAGTTCTTTGAGCGACAGGTGCTGGTTTTCAAAACTGATACTCTGACTAGTGCTGGTTTTACAATTTACTCGTAATGAATTGTAACGTTACTACATAAAACCACAACACACATGTAGTGTTTAAACTTTTTTAATAACTTACAGATTTCTATACTAGTATTTTTGAATGCGGGCGATTGTGTCACATTGTAGAGTATAAATTGCGTTGTGCGAGCTCCCAAAGGGCTCGACGTTTCTGCCAGTGGTCGTCAAAGCCCAGCTCATTGCCCTTGTAATAAGAGCTTGGCTTCACTCCAGCGTATATGTTGAGACACGATAGGATGCCTTCTACCAGTAATAGCGCTGAGGCGCAATCTGTTTTCAATCATTGTTGTCAGTCCCTGTCGAATTTAGCGTCGCCTTGTCAATTCTAGCACTCTCAGCAGAGTCTGATGCATAATCTCGTCGCGAAGAAACGGTTGAGTGCATTTTTTCTTTGTTTTAACGGTGGATGCAGTTCCTAGGAACTGCAAAGTAGCGATGGGTGGGGCGGGTAATTTTTCCGGGGGTGCGGGCTACGTAGAACCACATAACCATCAGACACATAAGCACATGTAAATGTTTGTCGTTTTAACTTTTTCTTTTTGTTTTCACTTACGGGAAACACTAAGGGCACCGTCTAAAATTGATTTGGGCACCCAATCGGCAAAAATATAGTGTAAAAATATAAATGACATTTTCACTCTCAAATTGACATTCGATACCATTCATTGTACAAGAATTTATTCAGCTCATTGATATGCTTTGCAAGCAGTTTATTCGTAGAGTAGGGCTAGATATTTTTTCTTCGGTTACTATAACTTTTTTTTAATAAGCTTTCAATGATCCTTGCTAATTGCGCTTTAGCATGATTCATTCCAGGATATACTATGTGCTGAAGCAGGCATAACCACCAAAAGCAATCTACTTTTTTGCCCGTTTCTAATTCTTGTTAGCATATCTGCTATAATATCTAACATAATCTACCTAACCTATTCTTTTATCTTACCAATTAGCTTTAATAGCACTCGGTGCGCAGCAAGCTTTCTGAGTATATTACGAAATAAAACCATTTTTCGGATGCAACCTCTAGGACGCCCTGTTAATTCGCATCTATTTTTCACTCTGTTTTGCGCAGAAATTCTTGGCAGTTTTGCCAA
>MIQA02019955.1:0-37094 GCA_001887855.2 Sclerospora graminicola
TAGCTAACTCAATCGGACCACACTCTAGAACATACATTTTGTTGCGTTGTGCAACACTGGCAACTATCTCCTTATCGTTCCTTATTTCACAATTCGATTTTGTGAACGTAACATGTAGTCCTTTCTTCGACAATGCTGATATGGATAACAATCTTCAATCCAAATCCGGAACCCAAAAAGTATCCTCAATTCGGACTGTCTTCCCGCCTTTGAGTACCACTCGTACTGTTCCGACCCCTTTTGCGATAACTTCGCTACCATTCGCAATGGTTATTCTAACTGGGGTTTCCAATGGGCGAATATCCACAAACTCGTTTTTGTGTGGGCACATGTGACTACTGGCGCCACTGTCCAGTAACCACCCATCCGAATATCCATTTGACACTGAAAAAGCTTGTTCTTCACGTCATTTCTTTTCTTCCTGACTTCTACAGTCTTGGCGCTTATGTCCATACTTATTGCATAAGAAGCACTTTCCCATGAACTTGCCCTTTCTACTTTTGGTACGTGGTACCCTCTTTGACTTCGATGATTGCGTAGTCCGTAACGCAACTTCTTGACTTTCTTTCCGTGCCATGCTGTCGAATTCACGTCGCAGCATCTCCTTTGCCTGAAACAGTGTCATGCCAGGCATGTTTTCGATGATCTTTACAATTTGCTCGTAGTCGTCCGTTAGACTACCTAGAAGTATCACCAAATGTTCATCAGGGGGAATTTCCTGTCCCACAGCTTGCATAGTCATGTCAAGTCGCAGAAAGTGCTCCATCATATTACCACCTTTTGGTAATCGAAATTCGTGCAGCTGTCGCCGCAGTTGTACTCTATTATGTACACTTTGTCGTAAAAAGAAATTTTTGAGTATTTCCCATGCCTCAGCAGTCGAGGTCGCCATGCGCACCATCGACTGTAAACTGGGGCTAACCATAGTCGTCAATAGCGAAGGCCCGTATGTCATTGACTTTCCAACCTGACGCCAAAGCGTCATCATCCGCGGAGCATCAATATGCTCAAGCAATCCCTTTTTGGCCAATCGCATTCGCGCATTAAACTCCCACACGAAGTAGTTGTCTTCGCGGAGTATGTCAGACGCGTCGTAAGGATTTGGGCTCATAACCTAATGAATATAGACTTGGCACAGGGATTGTTTTTGTAGATGATGTCGAATTAGAAAGTGCTTAGCTAGTATCGTCTCTAGGTACCTTCTTACGCTAGCTAATCAAGGATGTATGTCCCATCTTCTTAATGTGGATAGACTACCGGTTATAAAACTGATTAGCCCCATGGCTCATCCCAACTGCTCCATCCCATACCTTTTTATAATGCATATGTAATATGTACCACCTGTACCATCTCATCTAGGTACAATAGGAACAAAGTACCCAAGCATATGACAGCGTTGGTTGGTCATATGCAATAATCTTCTTCCATGATACCATTTCAGTGATAACTTAGTTTACATTGATTTGGATGACACGTTTCAAACGCACATGTTGTCATTATACGTCGAAAATCTACGTAACTTTTACAAGGTTTTGCCATCGAAGATAAATCTAATAGAGCATTTTATATCGTGAAATAAGTTCGGTTTTATTTGACTAAGTCCGATTGGCTACACGGTGCCCCCACCCCAACGAATTCTCCAGCTGAAGTTCGATACCCTTATCATCAGTGCTTTTCTCGCTATGGGTGTGGTAACGGCTGACGAGTGGCACGAGAAGAAAATCGACCACGATAAAGTCCAGCCGTACGCTGAGCGTAAGCCAACCACGGACATTGAACGCGTCGCCATCATGTTGAAACCCCAGCTATTTGTTGCAAACGGTTGTCATCCATATCCCGCCGTCAATGATGCTCAACCCGTCGGGTCCTCCGTCGGGTGATTGCGAAGGGTCCGATCTCGGTACACAGATTTACGCGCGCGCTGGAGAGATCAACGGTTTATATGCTATTATGTATATGTTGTACCCAAAAAGCACGGACATGGCTTTCGCACTATTAAGGTTTTTTTAGACAATGTTAAGCTTGGAACGCCAAGTATTCGCGGTTGTTCCTTGTCGGCTCCCACTGTGAGGGGATTCGCCAATTATGTGCATTACTCTGCTGAGGACATCATGGATTATATGTACAAACAAATTGGCAAAGATAAAAACATAGTGAGTCTTGATACTTATATGGGTGTACTCACAGTGATCGTAGCTGACTTTACTGAACCATATTAAGACCTTGTCATGGGGTTTGAACATGATGGCGACGCGTTCATTGTCCGTGGTTGGCTCACGCTCAGCGTACGGCTGGACTTCATCGTGGTCGATTTTGTTCTCGTGCCACTCGTCAGCCGTTGCCACACCAATAGCGAGAAAAGCACTGATAATAAGGATGTCGAACTTTAGCTGAGAATTCGTTGATAGGGAGTTGTGTGACCAGCTTCGAATTAAAAAGTGAAAACTTTTAAAACATCAGCAAAATAATTATGGAGAGCACAACAAAGAGGGTTAAATCCTATAAATAGCCGTTCGTACCTGTACTGTTGTGGTGTCGAAGATGTATAGAGTTTTTTGCACTAAAGAAATTCACTCCGTCGTGGAGTGGTACATTACTCACGTTGGGACAGGGAGGTCCCGGGGACACCAACCATCTATGAGGATATTTGCCCTCATACCTCAAACTGGCTTTTGAGCGAAGGCAGCCATTTGCTCATACTGAATCTCATATATTACCAGCCGACGAGCCACGAGCTCTCACAGAGAATGTCAAACTCTAGTCCACGCCAAGGGGAAAGACACCGGACCCCGCATACAGATGGGGAGCATATAGCCAAGCCATTTGGGACACTCACTTTTTGTTGCTTGTTTTGTGTCTCTGCCATTTGTCGCTAATGGATCGACCCATATTGAAAGGCATTTCAGTGACGGAGTTCAATATGTTCGTTTACATGGCTCCAAAGTACTTTAAGCTCATTTCGCGGGTGATGGAAATGTCAACACCAATCGTAATCACCAAGGTTGTCTGTCTCTTTAAGCTTAACCATTACAGTATCAATGCTTGCTGAAACACATGGAATACGTCGTCAATTCGGAAAATTTTCGTACGACGACTTTAAGGGATCTTTCGGTGGCGATAAAATGCGTTCAACACAAATGACGACGAGAATTCAGCATCGTTCGAGAGCGTCTCGAACGCATTGCGTGAAGTTCATTTAAGCTTCCTGATGATGTCAATGGGTACGACGTCAAGGTTGACAACTAGGATATTTCAGATCAATCATTGAGTACACTCTGTGCTCCTCAGCCTAAATTGAGCAGCTGGAAGCGCATATCGAAAGTAAAGTAAACATTGCAGAAATTGGACAACAGTGACGTAGCTGCGTCGTCGCTATCGGAATGTTGAGGATCTAGCCAACATTCACCTACTTCGGTCTCTGTAATGGCTGCTGACAAGAAGGAGATTAATTTAAAAAATCTGCGCTCGACAAATATGGAACAGACATCGTTGAAATTTTCCTTCACGAATCATGAGATCCCTACTTTGCAGCCCAATGTCACGCCTTATAGGGACATACAGTAGGTAACGCGATATTTTTAAAGATATTCTTAACTATGGGTCTTTAAGCAACCCACCGGAAAGAGAGACAGCGGGATGGATCCAATTTTAGAGACAGGATAATGAATGGTCTTTAGCAGTAAGAACAAATAAAAAGCAATGAAATTATAGTTTAAAAATAGGTCTTTGTTTACTAGCTTTACTGATTCCCCGATATGATTTTTTTTGAAGCTTGACGGCAGCCGCCGTGAAAAAACCGCTTGGTTCACCACCGGTGTGCTTTCTCGGTGATTTCAGTGTTTAGATAGTCGCTTACGTGCGTCGCAAACGGATTGATCACATTGTCAAGGTACTAGTGAATATGTACTACTGAGTAGGAAGTACTGTAGTTCGTAAAGTGTACCATTTGCTTGGTACGGGTGTGCTAGACCTCAATTGTTGTCTTACACGTTAGAGCAGACGTCTGATACGAGAAGAAGATCTACAGCTTGCGTAGAGATATCTCTTGGTTGACTAGGAGTGTCGCGATGTTCTATTTTTATTATAAGTTTTTTTTTTTCATATTTGAAGCTGAGGCGCTCCGGTGAAGCGTATATGAGGCATTTCGTACTTTATTCGTAACACGATGCCTCAATTTTAGCAGCCTCTTGATTGGATCCCAAAGGTATATTCGCGCTTTTCGCTAGTTCAATGATACGACACACTTTTCAAAGAACGACATTTTGACTGTCCCAAACCTGAGGTTACGCATGCTCATTACCTAATCACTAATGCATCGAGACATAAAGTACTTATGTTTCTGCGGAGGTATTGGAAGTCCATTTGGATGACCGCCGTTTCCAAACGACATAGAGATGCTCTAGCACGGATCATTCAGAGTGTGCTGCTTTTGTTTGAGTTTAGAGAATACACAGTCGATTTTGCGCATAGTTTTTTAAGGCACCCTCCTCCCCGACTGAAGGCATTCAAGGTTAATACAGGGTGCGAGGTATTGGTTGCAGCGAAATCTTCGACAGAATGAGGCCCAAGTCGTGGAAAGAGGTTTGGTAGAAGGTGACGGACGATAGCGCTCGATTTCTTGCAAGAAAAGTGAACGAAAGTACTCGAAAGATAAATATTGACTTTACATACCTACAAACGCATAGGATTCAACCCTCTTTGTGTGGTCTCCATAATTCTTTTGCTTATATATTAGGGGGTTTCAGACATCCGATTTTTCAAGCAGAAATTGGTTAAAAGATCGAGCGAATTTCCACTTCATTGCTCTGGATTCTGTCATGGACAAAAATGAGAATTGATCTGACACCAAATTTTTGGCCCCTGTGTATTTACATTTATTTCTCTAAGTACGATTTGCACCCTAAACATACAATACGTTCACCCACTGTGATATCCAATACACCTCTCTAAAACACTAGAATGTTTTTTTACAGGTTTTTGAAAATCCAGTCGCTCAGAAATTGCGGCCCAGAAATCGGTCTCTCGCGGTCGATTTCTTGCCCGATTTCTCGACTAATTTCTTGTTGAGAAATCAGTAAAAAAAGTCAGATGTCTGAAACCCATTATTAATAGTTTTTTCACTTTTTAATTCGAAACTGGTCACACAACTCCCAATCAACGAATTCCCCAGCTGAAGTTCGGTACCCTTATCATCAGTGCTTTTCTCGCTATTGGTGTGCAACGGCTGACGAGTGGCACGAGAAGAAAATCGACCACGACGAAGTCCAGCCGTACGATGAGCGTGAGCCAACCACGGACATTGAACGCGTCGCCATCATGTTGAAACCCCAGCTATTTGTTGCAAACGGTTGTCATCCATATCCCGCCGTCAATGATGCTCAACCCGTCGGGTCCTCCGTCGGGTGATTGCGAAGGGTCCGATCTCGGTACACAGATTTACGCGCGCGATGGAGAGATCAACGGTTTACATGCTATTATGTATATGTGGTACTTTCCTAAGACCGAAAAGCACCGACATGGCTTTCGGTGCTTTTCGGTCTTCGGAAAGTACCACATGTACATAATAGCATGTAAACCGTTGATTTCTCTTTTTGGCTTCGACGTAATTTTACAAAATGCGAACCTTGGATGCACTTTCCACTTTACTCACTATACCCAAAAAAAGGAACCTCCACCTCCACATCGACTCAACAAAGAGGCCAAGCGACACCGACCCGATATTGTCACAATGATAATCGTAATGACGGTCAGCCCCTACATCCAATCAATGCTTCGATCAGCAGCGACAGTAGCTCAAGGATGGACAGACTATCGTTCATCTGGTCCCACATGACAAGGTCTTGATATGGTTCAGTAAACTCAGCTACGATCACTGTTAGAACACCCATGTAAGTATCAAGACTCACTATGTTGTCATCTTTGTCAATTTGTTTGTACATGATTTTAATGCTGTAATCCATGATGTTCTCAGCAGGGTAACGCACATAATTGGCGAATCCGTTCACAGTGGGAGCCGATAAGGAACAACCGCGTCACCCTTCAGAGGACCCGTCGCTTTGAGACCTCCGCTGCTTCCTCTAGCATCATTGACAGCGGGTATATGGATGGCAATCTTCTTCAATATATAGGTGGGGTCTGAACATGATGGCGACGCGTTCAATGTCCGTGGTTGGCTCACGCTCATCGTACGGCTGGACTTTGTCGTGGTCGAATTTGTTCTCGTGCGACTCGTCAGCCGTTGCCACACCAATAGCGAGAAGGGGCCGAACTTTATCTGGGGAAGGAGTTGTGTGGTTAATTAAATGGGCACCGTCGAAAATTATCCAATCGGACTTAGTCAAATAAAACCGTACTTTATTTCACAACATAAAGGTAGATATCTTTTATGGCAAAACCTTGTAACTTTATGCTTAGATTTTCGACGTATAATGACAACATGTGCGTTTGAAAGAAACGACGACGCAAGTCTATTTTTCATCCAAATCAATGTAAACTAAGTTAATAGTAATTCACCACTGTAATGGTATCATGGAAGAAGATTATTGCATATGACCAACCAACGCTGTCATATGCTTGGGTACTTGGTTCCTTCGTTACAAGGAGTCTAGGAGTACTTTATACACAGTTTTAGATCGTTGATGTAGCATAACCAAGTCCACTAGCGTGTTAAAAATACTTAAATTGTATGACGGGAAATAGTAAGTCGGCAATAAAGTCGCAGAAGGTTTGAACTTTAGCAGCAAATAATTTAACAATTTAGTCAACTACTGTGTAGTTTATCTTAGTTTATGAAAGGAATTAGATGTTTCATGCCGTCCCTCCCTTTTTTAAGTATAATTTGCTATAAATACTGCAATCGGCATCAGACGGGTTATGCACTTGAATATACCCATAGTTGGCAAAACTGCCAAGAATTTCTGCGCAAAACAGAGTGAAAAATAGATGCGAATTAACAGTGCGTCCTAGAGGTTGCATCCGAAAAATGGTTTTATCTCGTAATATACTCAGAAAGCTTGCTGCGCACCGAGTGGTATTAAAGCTAATTGGTAAGATAAAAGAATAGGTTAGATAGATTATGTTAGATATTATAGCAGATATGCTAACAAGAATTAGAAACGGGCAAAAAAGTAGATTGCTTTTGGTGGTTATGCCTGCTTCAGCACATAGTATATCCTGGAATGAATCATGCTAAAGCGCAATTAGCAAGGATCATTGAAAGCTTATTACAAAAAAAGTTATAGTAACCGAAGAAAAAATATCTAGCCCTACTCTACGAATAACCTGCTTGCAAAGCATATCAATGAGCAGAATAAATTCTTGTACAATGAATGGTATCGAATGTCAATTTGAGAGTGAAAATGTCATTTATATTTTTACACTATATTTTTGCCGATTGGGTGCCCAAATCAATTTTAGACGGTGCCCTTAGTGTTTCCCGTAAGTGAAAACAAAAAGAAAAAGTTAAAACGACAAACATTTACATGTGCTTATGTGTCTGATGGTTATGTGGTTCTACGTAGCCCGCACCCCCGGAAAAATTACCCGCCCCACCCATCGCTACTTTGCAGTTCCTAGGAACTGCATCCACCGTTAAAACAAAGAAAAAATGCACTCAACCGTTTCTTCGCGACGAGATTATGCATCAGACTCTGCTGAGAGTGCTAGAATTCAGAAGTCGACGCTAAATTCGACAGGGACTGACAACAATGATTGAAAACACATAGCACCTCAGCGCTATTACTGGTAGAAGGCATCCTATCGTGGCTCAACATATACGCTGGAGCGAAGCCAAGCTCTTATTACAAGGGCAATACGCTGGGCTTTGACGACCACTAGCAGAAACATCGAGCCCTTTGGGAGCTCGCACAACGCAATTTATACATTACGATGTGACACAATCGCAAACGACTCCCGCATTCAAAAATACTAGTATAGAAATCTGTAAGTTAAAAAAAAGTTTAAACACTACATGTGTGTTGTGGTTTTATGTAGTAACGTTACATGCAATTCATTACGAGTAAATTGCAAAACCAGCACTAGTCAGAGTATCAGTTTTGAAAACCAGCACCTGTCGCTCAAAGAACTAAGACGTAATGCATCTGTATCATAACAAAGCTACAGCGTACCATAATGAATATGTTTAACCTGCCCTACTTTACTACTTTACTAAATAGCCGAGCCGCAGAAATTCAACCCTAAAAATAATATCCAAACTTCATACCAGTATGTTTGATCTTAATTATGGACCGGAGCTTTGGACAATTGGAAGGCTCTTGTGGAGTGCGAAGCTGTCTTTTGTGCGCACGTCACATACTGATAGAATCATTATGGTACGCTGTACCTTCGCTATGGTACAGGGGCATTAGGTCTTACAGTAGTGTGGGCTTTTCTTTCAAGACACGAGGTGATTGTTTGCGAAAGGTGCTGCTTGGTGCTGCTTTTGTGATTTACTCATTTATTTCGGAGGTAGTAAAAATATATTTCGTTTTAAGGAAACATTTGCCGATGGCCTGCGCTCACACTACAGTGACGATCTGTGAAGTCAATTCTTTCGTACCTTGATTGCAAATGACTGGGCTCCTGCCTCAAACCCTAAAGAAGTGGGCGTTGGTTCCCATCATCTGTGAGAATAAAAAACAATGGGCTTGCTTGTCTGCAAATGAAATCTGATTCTCGAAGCGCCCGCTCTGTCGTCAAAGGTACTTGAAGAGCTCCAGCAAATACTGACAAAATTGGAAATTTATCTGATCAAAACGACAGATGGTAAAAAGAAGGCGCAGTGGCTGTTGGCAAATAAATACGCCCACAAACTGAGTTCTGTCAGCTCTCAGTCGCCATAACAGGTAAACTCTCGATGATATATTTGCTGCAGCGTCGTGTAATTATTTCTTGCAAAATATATTTGACGCGGAACCAAGCGACTGAGTCAAATTTCTTCCAGATTCCAATGTTTTAAGTCTCTCATGCTGGTGGCTCTATCAATGTGCCATTCGTCACCTTAAGCCTTGGGAGGTTACTTACTTAACACGGAGGCTGATGCCCGAATTCGACATGATTCCTTTTTCCGTGCTGAAAAAGAAGAAATGAGAAGATATTTCGTGATTGTGGAGTCGAAGAATTTACCTATACTGCAATTTTACTCAACTATGTTTTCCCCACAAGCACCTGTGTTAAAGAAGCAGAATGAGAAACTTAGTAGATTCTGTTATCAGCTGCACGCTGGAGATGCTTCCGTTCCATCAGAGAAATGATACGCGCTTTCGCGACGTCATGTCAACTCTATGTCGTGTCATGCTGTTCTTGTAAGTGCGCGGTCAATTGAAGCGATGTATAATGAAAACAGCGAGGATTCTGCTGCTCAAGCGTGGCATCAAGCACGCAGTTTGCTCGATGGGTGAGGACACATGCAGCGAAAAGCAAACAGTACATGAAATTGCGGCGAGCTTAAAAGAAGTACAATCAATGGCTGCATGTTTTAGACGAGGCTCCGGACTGCCTGTTTTAGTTGAGGCTTCGGACCCTGTCATGCCGTGGAAAATTTTAAGTGGAAGTGGCTGTCAGCGCTCACTTCTTTCAAATGCGTTGAGCACACGACCACGGAAAGAGGTAGTGTTTTTTGGGAGGTCAGGCCATCAATATAGGTCCCATGATCTCACTGTGACCTACACTAAAATAAAACTATGACCCATACTAACATAGATACGGTCAGATCATGCCTGAGCATCATAAATTCACGCATTGGTCGACCTAATAAATTCAACACAAGCTCGCACTCCACAAGAGCCTTCCAATTGTCCAAAGCTCCGGTCCATAATTAAGATCAAACATACTGGTATGAAGTTTGGATATTATTTTTAGGGTTGAATTTCTGCGGCTCGGCTATTTAGTAAAGTAGTAAAGTAGGGCAGGTTAAACATATTCATTATGGTTCGCTGTAGCTTTGTTATGGTACAGATGCATTACATCTTAGTTCTTTGAGCGACAGGTGCTGGTTTTCAAAACTGATACTCTGACTAGTGCTGGTTTTACAATTTACTCGTAATGAATTGTAACGTTACTACATAAAACCACAACACACATGTAGTGTTTAAACTTTTTTAATAACTTACAGATTTCTATACTAGTATTTTTGAATGCGGGCGATTGTGTCACATTGTAGAGTATAAATTGCGTTGTGCGAGCTCCCAAAGGGCTCGACGTTTCTGCCAGTGGTCGTCAAAGCCCAGCTCATTGCCCTTGTAATAAGAGCTTGGCTTCACTCCAGCGTATATGTTGAGACACGATAGGATGCCTTCTACCAGTAATAGCGCTGAGGCGCAATCTGTTTTCAATCATTGTTGTCAGTCCCTGTCGAATTTAGCGTCGCCTTGTCAATTCTAGCACTCTCAGCAGAGTCTGATGCATAATCTCGTCGCGAAGAAACGGTTGAGTGCATTTTTTCTTTGTTTTAACGGTGGATGCAGTTCCTAGGAACTGCAAAGTAGCGATGGGTGGGGCGGGTAATTTTTCCGGGGGTGCGGGCTACGTAGAACCACATAACCATCAGACACATAAGCACATGTAAATGTTTGTCGTTTTAACTTTTTCTTTTTGTTTTCACTTACGGGAAACACTAAGGGCACCGTCTAAAATTGATTTGGGCACCCAATCGGCAAAAATATAGTGTAAAAATATAAATGACATTTTCACTCTCAAATTGACATTCGATACCATTCATTGTACAAGAATTTATTCAGCTCATTGATATGCTTTGCAAGCAGTTTATTCGTAGAGTAGGGCTAGATATTTTTTCTTCGGTTACTATAACTTTTTTTTAATAAGCTTTCAATGATCCTTGCTAATTGCGCTTTAGCATGATTCATTCCAGGATATACTATGTGCTGAAGCAGGCATAACCACCAAAAGCAATCTACTTTTTTGCCCGTTTCTAATTCTTGTTAGCATATCTGCTATAATATCTAACATAATCTACCTAACCTATTCTTTTATCTTACCAATTAGCTTTAATAGCACTCGGTGCGCAGCAAGCTTTCTGAGTATATTACGAAATAAAACCATTTTTCGGATGCAACCTCTAGGACGCCCTGTTAATTCGCATCTATTTTTCACTCTGTTTTGCGCAGAAATTCTTGGCAGTTTTGCCAACTATGGGTATATTCAAGTGCATAACCCGTCTGATGCCGATTGCAGTATTTATAGCAAATTATACTTAAAAAAGGGAGGGACGGCATGAAACATCTAATTCCTTTCATAAACTAAGATAAACTACACAGCTGCTAGAGATAGTTGACTAAATTGTTAAATTATTTGCTGCTAAAGTTAAAACCTTCTGCGACTTTATTGCCGACTTACTATTTCCCGTCATACAATTTAAGTATTTTTAACACGCTAGTGGACTTGGTTATGCTACATCAACGATCTAAAACTGTGTATAAAGTACTCCTAGACTCCTTGTAACGAAGGAACCAAGTACCCAAGCATATGACAGCGTTGGTTGGTCATATGCAATAATCTTCTTCCATGATACCATTACAGTGGTGAATTACTATTAACTTAGTTTACATTGATTTGGATGAAAAATAGACTTGCGTCGTCGTTTCTTTCAAACGCACATGTTGTCATTATACGTCGAAAATCTAAGCATAAAGTTACAAGGTTTTGCCATAAAAGATATCTACCTTTATGTTGTGAAATAAAGTACGGTTTTATTTGACTAAGTCCGATTGGATAATTTTCGACGGTGCCCATTTAATTAACCACACAACTCCTTCCCCAGATAAAGTTCGGCCCCTTCTCGCTATTGGTGTGGCAACGGCTGACGAGTCGCACGAGAACAAATTCGACCACGACAAAGTCCAGCCGTACGATGAGCGTGAGCCAACCACGGACATTGAACGCGTCGCCATCATGTTCAGACCCCACCTATATATTGAAGAAGATTGCCATCCATATACCCGCTGTCAATGATGCTAGAGGAAGCAGCGGAGGTCTCAAAGCGACGGATCCTCTGAAGGGTGACGCGGTTGTTCCTTATCGGCTCCCACTGTGAACGGATTCGCCAATTATGTGCGTTACCCTGCTGAGAACATCATGGATTACAGCATTAAAATCATGTACAAACAAATTGACAAAGATGACAACATAGTGAGTCTTGATACTTACATGGGTGTTCTAACAGTGATCGTAGCTGAGTTTACTGAACCATATCAAGACCTTGTCATGTGGGACCAGATGAACGATAGTCTGTCCATCCTTGAGCTACTGTCGCTGCTGATCGAAGCATTGATTGGATGTAGGGGCTGACCGTCATTACGATTATCATTGTGACAATATCGGGTCGGTGTCGCTTGGCCTCTTTGTTGAGTCGATGTGGAGGTGGAGGTTCCTTTTTTTGGGTATAGTGAGTAAAGTGGAAAGTGCATCCAAGGTTCGCATTTTGTAAAATTACGTCGAAGCCAAAAAGAGAAATCAACGGTTTACATGCTATTATGTACATGTGGTACTTTCCGAAGACCGAAAAGCACCGAAAGCCATGTCGGTGCTTTTCGGTCTTAGGAAAGTACCACATATACATAATAGCATGTAAACCGTTGATCTCTCCATCGCGCGCGTAAATCTGTGTACCGAGATCGGACCCTTCGCAATCACCCGACGGAGGACCCGACGGGTTGAGCATCATTGACGGCGGGATATGGATGACAACCGTTTGCAACAAATAGCTGGGGTTTCAACATGATGGCGACGCGTTCAATGTCCGTGGTTGGCTCACGCTCATCGTACGGCTGGACTTCGTCGTGGTCGATTTTCTTCTCGTGCCACTCGTCAGCCGTTGCACACCAATAGCGAGAAAAGCACTGATGATAAGGGTACCGAACTTCAGCTGGGGAATTCGTTGATTGGGAGTTGTGTGACCAGTTTCGAATTAAAAAGTGAAAAAACTATTAATAATGGGTTTCAGACATCTGACTTTTTTTACTGATTTCTCAACAAGAAATTAGTCGAGAAATCGGGCAAGAAATCGACCGCGAGAGACCGATTTCTGGGCCGCAATTTCTGAGCGACTGGATTTTCAAAAACCTGTAAAAAAACATTCTAGTGTTTTAGAGAGGTGTATTGGATATCACAGTGGGTGAACGTATTGTATGTTTAGGGTGCAAATCGTACTTAGAGAAATAAATGTAAATACACAGGGGCCAAAAATTTGGTGTCAGATCAATTCTCATTTTTGTCCATGACAGAATCCAGAGCAATGAAGTGGAAATTCGCTCGATCTTTTAACCAATTTCTGCTTGAAAAATCGGATGTCTGAAACCCCCTAATATATAAGCAAAAGAATTATGGAGACCACACAAAGAGGGTTGAATCCTATGCGTTTGTACCTGCACTGTTGTGTGCGAAGATGTATAGTTTTTTTTTGCACTAAAGAAGTACATTACTCACGTTGGGACAGGGAGGTACCAATCATCTATGAGGATATTTTACCTCATACCTTAAAGGGTAAATGTCAGAACCAGGACCCAGATGAGTGTAAACTTTCAGATCCAGGACCCCTTGCAAACCAGGACCCGGACCCGTCCTAATTTAGTTTGGTGTACATTACTTTTCAAACCGCCTTGATGGGCGAAGTATGGCGCCTTTAGTACGGTACGTGCCATAAGAGGTTGCAGGATATCTTTTAGTCAAACTCACAGTTCATGTTATCCCTTGGCTCGAGACACACTGTCTCTGGGCCTTTCACGTTAAAACTGAACTTCTACTTTAATCGAGTTGAATTAAATGAAGGGGAAATCGCTAATCGGTACCCTTAATTTAGACTCCTTGTAACGAAATTTACTGGTCTGTGGTCTGGAAACAAAGTACCCAAGCATATGACAGCGTTGGTTGGTCATATGCAATAATCTTCTTCCATGATACCATTTCAGTGATAACTTAGTTTACATTGATTTGGATGACACGTTTCAAACGCACATGTTGTCATTATACGTCGAAAATCTACGTAACTTTTACAAGGTTTTGCCATCGAAGATAAATCTAATAGAGCATTTTATATCGTGAAATAAGTTCGGTTTTATTTGACTAAGTCCGATTGGCTACACGGTGCCCCCACCCCAACGAATTCTCCAGCTGAAGTTCGATACCCTTATCATCAGTGCTTTTCTCGCTATGGGTGTGGTAACGGCTGACGAGTGGCACGAGAAGAAAATCGACCACGATAAAGTCCAGCCGTACGCTGAGCGTAAGCCAACCACGGACATTGAACGCGTCGCCATCATGTTGAAACCCCAGCTATTTGTTGCAAACGGTTGTCATCCATATCCCGCCGTCAATGATGCTCAACCCGTCGGGTCCTCCGTCGGGTGATTGCGAAGGGTCCGATCTCGGTACACAGATTTACGCGCGCGCTGGAGAGATCAACGGTTTATATGCTATTATGTATATGTTGTACCCAAAAAGCACGGACATGGCTTTCGCACTATTAAGGTTTTTTTAGACAATGTTAAGCTTGGAACGCCAAGTATTCGCGGTTGTTCCTTGTCGGCTCCCACTGTGAGGGGATTCGCCAATTATGTGCATTACTCTGCTGAGGACATCATGGATTATATGTACAAACAAATTGGCAAAGATAAAAACATAGTGAGTCTTGATACTTATATGGGTGTACTCACAGTGATCGTAGCTGACTTTACTGAACCATATTAAGACCTTGTCATGGGGTTTGAACATGATGGCGACGCGTTCATTGTCCGTGGTTGGCTCACGCTCAGCGTACGGCTGGACTTCATCGTGGTCGATTTTGTTCTCGTGCCACTCGTCAGCCGTTGCCACACCAATAGCGAGAAAAGCACTGATAATAAGGATGTCGAACTTTAGCTGAGAATTCGTTGATAGGGAGTTGTGTGACCAGCTTCGAATTAAAAAGTGAAAACTTTTAAAACATCAGCAAAATAATTATGGAGAGCACAACAAAGAGGGTTAAATCCTATAAATAGCCGTTCGTACCTGTACTGTTGTGGTGTCGAAGATGTATAGAGTTTTTTGCACTAAAGAAATTCACTCCGTCGTGGAGTGGTACATTACTCACGTTGGGACAGGGAGGTCCCGGGGACACCAACCATCTATGAGGATATTTGCCCTCATACCTCAAACTGGCTTTTGAGCGAAGGCAGCCATTTGCTCATACTGAATCTCATATATTACCAGCCGACGAGCCACGAGCTCTCACAGAGAATGTCAAACTCTAGTCCACGCCAAGGGGAAAGACACCGGACCCCGCATACAGATGGGGAGCATATAGCCAAGCCATTTGGGACACTCACTTTTTGTTGCTTGTTTTGTGTCTCTGCCATTTGTCGCTAATGGATCGACCCATATTGAAAGGCATTTCAGTGACGGAGTTCAATATGTTCGTTTACATGGCTCCAAAGTACTTTAAGCTCATTTCGCGGGTGATGGAAATGTCAACACCAATCGTAATCACCAAGGTTGTCTGTCTCTTTAAGCTTAACCATTACAGTATCAATGCTTGCTGAAACACATGGAATACGTCGTCAATTCGGAAAATTTTCGTACGACGACTTTAAGGGATCTTTCGGTGGCGATAAAATGCGTTCAACACAAATGACGACGAGAATTCAGCATCGTTCGAGAGCGTCTCGAACGCATTGCGTGAAGTTCATTTAAGCTTCCTGATGATGTCAATGGGTACGACGTCAAGGTTGACAACTAGGATATTTCAGATCAATCATTGAGTACACTCTGTGCTCCTCAGCCTAAATTGAGCAGCTGGAAGCGCATATCGAAAGTAAAGTAAACATTGCAGAAATTGGACAACAGTGACGTAGCTGCGTCGTCGCTATCGGAATGTTGAGGATCTAGCCAACATTCACCTACTTCGGTCTCTGTAATGGCTGCTGACAAGAAGGAGATTAATTTAAAAAATCTGCGCTCGACAAATATGGAACAGACATCGTTGAAATTTTCCTTCACGAATCATGAGATCCCTACTTTGCAGCCCAATGTCACGCCTTATAGGGACATACAGTAGGTAACGCGATATTTTTAAAGATATTCTTAACTATGGGTCTTTAAGCAACCCACCGGAAAGAGAGACAGCGGGATGGATCCAATTTTAGAGACAGGATAATGAATGGTCTTTAGCAGTAAGAACAAATAAAAAGCAATGAAATTATAGTTTAAAAATAGGTCTTTGTTTACTAGCTTTACTGATTCCCCGATATGATTTTTTTTGAAGCTTGACGGCAGCCGCCGTGAAAAAACCGCTTGGTTCACCACCGGTGTGCTTTCTCGGTGATTTCAGTGTTTAGATAGTCGCTTACGTGCGTCGCAAACGGATTGATCACATTGTCAAGGTACTAGTGAATATGTACTACTGAGTAGGAAGTACTGTAGTTCGTAAAGTGTACCATTTGCTTGGTACGGGTGTGCTAGACCTCAATTGTTGTCTTACACGTTAGAGCAGACGTCTGATACGAGAAGAAGATCTACAGCTTGCGTAGAGATATCTCTTGGTTGACTAGGAGTGTCGCGATGTTCTATTTTTATTATAAGTTTTTTTTTTTCATATTTGAAGCTGAGGCGCTCCGGTGAAGCGTATATGAGGCATTTCGTACTTTATTCGTAACACGATGCCTCAATTTTAGCAGCCTCTTGATTGGATCCCAAAGGTATATTCGCGCTTTTCGCTAGTTCAATGATACGACACACTTTTCAAAGAACGACATTTTGACTGTCCCAAACCTGAGGTTACGCATGCTCATTACCTAATCACTAATGCATCGAGACATAAAGTACTTATGTTTCTGCGGAGGTATTGGAAGTCCATTTGGATGACCGCCGTTTCCAAACGACATAGAGATGCTCTAGCACGGATCATTCAGAGTGTGCTGCTTTTGTTTGAGTTTAGAGAATACACAGTCGATTTTGCGCATAGTTTTTTAAGGCACCCTCCTCCCCGACTGAAGGCATTCAAGGTTAATACAGGGTGCGAGGTATTGGTTGCAGCGAAATCTTCGACAGAATGAGGCCCAAGTCGTGGAAAGAGGTTTGGTAGAAGGTGACGGACGATAGCGCTCGATTTCTTGCAAGAAAAGTGAACGAAAGTACTCGAAAGATAAATATTGACTTTACATACCTACAAACGCATAGGATTCAACCCTCTTTGTGTGGTCTCCATAATTCTTTTGCTTATATATTAGGGGGTTTCAGACATCCGATTTTTCAAGCAGAAATTGGTTAAAAGATCGAGCGAATTTCCACTTCATTGCTCTGGATTCTGTCATGGACAAAAATGAGAATTGATCTGACACCAAATTTTTGGCCCCTGTGTATTTACATTTATTTCTCTAAGTACGATTTGCACCCTAAACATACAATACGTTCACCCACTGTGATATCCAATACACCTCTCTAAAACACTAGAATGTTTTTTTACAGGTTTTTGAAAATCCAGTCGCTCAGAAATTGCGGCCCAGAAATCGGTCTCTCGCGGTCGATTTCTTGCCCGATTTCTCGACTAATTTCTTGTTGAGAAATCAGTAAAAAAAGTCAGATGTCTGAAACCCATTATTAATAGTTTTTTCACTTTTTAATTCGAAACTGGTCACACAACTCCCAATCAACGAATTCCCCAGCTGAAGTTCGGTACCCTTATCATCAGTGCTTTTCTCGCTATTGGTGTGCAACGGCTGACGAGTGGCACGAGAAGAAAATCGACCACGACGAAGTCCAGCCGTACGATGAGCGTGAGCCAACCACGGACATTGAACGCGTCGCCATCATGTTGAAACCCCAGCTATTTGTTGCAAACGGTTGTCATCCATATCCCGCCGTCAATGATGCTCAACCCGTCGGGTCCTCCGTCGGGTGATTGCGAAGGGTCCGATCTCGGTACACAGATTTACGCGCGCGATGGAGAGATCAACGGTTTACATGCTATTATGTATATGTGGTACTTTCCTAAGACCGAAAAGCACCGACATGGCTTTCGGTGCTTTTCGGTCTTCGGAAAGTACCACATGTACATAATAGCATGTAAACCGTTGATTTCTCTTTTTGGCTTCGACGTAATTTTACAAAATGCGAACCTTGGATGCACTTTCCACTTTACTCACTATACCCAAAAAAAGGAACCTCCACCTCCACATCGACTCAACAAAGAGGCCAAGCGACACCGACCCGATATTGTCACAATGATAATCGTAATGACGGTCAGCCCCTACATCCAATCAATGCTTCGATCAGCAGCGACAGTAGCTCAAGGATGGACAGACTATCGTTCATCTGGTCCCACATGACAAGGTCTTGATATGGTTCAGTAAACTCAGCTACGATCACTGTTAGAACACCCATGTAAGTATCAAGACTCACTATGTTGTCATCTTTGTCAATTTGTTTGTACATGATTTTAATGCTGTAATCCATGATGTTCTCAGCAGGGTAACGCACATAATTGGCGAATCCGTTCACAGTGGGAGCCGATAAGGAACAACCGCGTCACCCTTCAGAGGATCCGTCGCTTTGAGACCTCCGCTGCTTCCTCTAGCATCATTGACAGCGGGTATATGGATGGCAATCTTCTTCAATATATAGGTGGGGTCTGAACATGATGGCGACGCGTTCAATGTCCGTGGTTGGCTCACGCTCATCGTACGGCTGGACTTTGTCGTGGTCGAATTTGTTCTCGTGCGACTCGTCAGCCGTTGCCACACCAATAGCGAGAAGGGGCCGAACTTTATCTGGGGAAGGAGTTGTGTGGTTAATTAAATGGGCACCGTCGAAAATTATCCAATCGGACTTAGTCAAATAAAACCGTACTTTATTTCACAACATAAAGGTAGATATCTTTTATGGCAAAACCTTGTAACTTTATGCTTAGATTTTCGACGTATAATGACAACATGTGCGTTTGAAAGAAACGACGACGCAAGTCTATTTTTCATCCAAATCAATGTAAACTAAGTTAATAGTAATTCACCACTGTAATGGTATCATGGAAGAAGATTATTGCATATGACCAACCAACGCTGTCATATGCTTGAGATTATGTTAGATATTATAGCAGATATGCTAACAAGAATTAGAAACGGGCAAAAAAGTAGATTGCTTTTGGTGGTTATGCCTGCTTCAGCACATAGTATATCCTGGAATGAATCATGCTAAAGCGCAATTAGCAAGGATCATTGAAAGCTTATTACAAAAAAAGTTATAGTAACCGAAGAAAAAATATCTAGCCCTACTCTACGAATAACCTGCTTGCAAAGCATATCAATGAGCAGAATAAATTCTTGTACAATGAATGGTATCGAATGTCAATTTGAGAGTGAAAATGTCATTTATATTTTTACACTATATTTTTGCCGATTGGGTGCCCAAATCAATTTTAGACGGTGCCCTTAGTGTTTCCCGTAAGTGAAAACAAAAAGAAAAAGTTAAAACGACAAACATTTACATGTGCTTATGTGTCTGATGGTTATGTGGTTCTACGTAGCCCGCACCCCCGGAAAAATTACCCGCCCCACCCATCGCTACTTTGCAGTTCCTAGGAACTGCATCCACCGTTAAAACAAAGAAAAAATGCACTCAACCGTTTCTTCGCGACGAGATTATGCATCAGACTCTGCTGAGAGTGCTAGAATTCAGAAGTCGACGCTAAATTCGACAGGGACTGACAACAATGATTGAAAACACATAGCACCTCAGCGCTATTACTGGTAGAAGGCATCCTATCGTGGCTCAACATATACGCTGGAGCGAAGCCAAGCTCTTATTACAAGGGCAATACGCTGGGCTTTGACGACCACTAGCAGAAACATCGAGCCCTTTGGGAGCTCGCACAACGCAATTTATACTCTACGTTGTGACACAATCGCAAACGACTCCCGCATTCAAAAATACTAGTATAGAAATCTGTAAGTTATTAAAAAAGTTTAAACACTACATGTGTGTTGTGGTTTTATGTAGTAACGTTACATGCAATTCATTTCGAGTAAATTGCAAAACCAGCACTAGTCAGAGTATCAGTTTTGAAAACCAGCACCTGTCGCTCAAAGAACTAAGACGTAATGCATCTGTACCATAACAAAGCTACAGCGTACCATAATGAATATGTTTAACCTGCCCTACTTTACTACTTTACTAAATAGCCGAGCCGCAGAAATTCAACCCTAAAAATAATATCCAAACTTCATACCAGTATGTTTGATCTTAATTATGGACCGGAGCTTTGGACAATTGGAAGGCTCTTGTGGAGTGCGAAGCTGTCTTTTGTGCGCACGTCACATACTGATAGAATCATTATGGTACGCTGTACCTTCGCTATGGTACAGGGGCATTAGGTCTTACAGTAGTGTGGGCTTTTCTTTCAAGACACGAGGTGATTGTTTGCGAAAGGTGCTGCTTGGTGCTGCTTTTGTGATTTACTCATTTATTTCGGAGGTAGTAAAAATATATTTCGTTTTAAGGAAACATTTGCCGATGGCCTGCGCTCACACTACAGTGACGATCTGTGAAGTCAATTCTTTCGTACCTTGATTGCAAATGACTGGGCTCCTGCCTCAAACCCTAAAGAAGTGGGCGTTGGTTCCCATCATCTGTGAGAATAAAAAACAATGGGCTTGCTTGTCTGCAAATGAAATCTGATTCTCGAAGCGCCCGCTCTGTCGTCAAAGGTACTTGAAGAGCTCCAGCAAATACTGACAAAATTGGAAATTTATCTGATCAAAACGACAGATGGTAAAAAGAAGGCGCAGTGGCTGTTGGCAAATAAATACGCCCACAAACTGAGTTCTGTCAGCTCTCAGTCGCCATAACAGGTAAACTCTCGATGATATATTTGCTGCAGCGTCGTGTAATTATTTCTTGCAAAATATATTTGACGCGGAACCAAGCGACTGAGTCAAATTTCTTCCAGATTCCAATGTTTTAAGTCTCTCATGCTGGTGGCTCTATCAATGTGCCATTCGTCACCTTAAGCCTTGGGAGGTTACTTACTTAACACGGAGGCTGATGCCCGAATTCGACATGATTCCTTTTTCCGTGCTGAAAAAGAAGAAATGAGAAGATATTTCGTGATTGTGGAGTCGAAGAATTTACCTATACTGCAATTTTACTCAACTATGTTTTCCCCACAAGCACCTGTGTTAAAGAAGCAGAATGAGAAACTTAGTAGATTCTGTTATCAGCTGCACGCTGGAGATGCTTCCGTTCCATCAGAGAAATGATACGCGCTTTCGCGACGTCATGTCAACTCTATGTCGTGTCATGCTGTTCTTGTAAGTGCGCGGTCAATTGAAGCGATGTATAATGAAAACAGCGAGGATTCTGCTGCTCAAGCGTGGCATCAAGCACGCAGTTTGCTCGATGGGTGAGGACACATGCAGCGAAAAGCAAACAGTACATGAAATTGCGGCGAGCTTAAAAGAAGTACAATCAATGGCTGCATGTTTTAGACGAGGCTCCGGACTGCCTGTTTTAGTTGAGGCTTCGGACCCTGTCATGCCGTGGAAAATTTTAAGTGGAAGTGGCTGTCAGCGCTCACTTCTTTCAAATGCGTTGAGCACACGACCACGGAAAGAGGTAGTGTTTTTTGGGAGGTCAGGCCATCAATATAGGTCCCATGATCTCACTGTGACCTACACTAAAATAAAACTATGACCCATACTAACATAGATACGGTCAGATCATGCCTGAGCATCATAAATTCACGCATTGGTCGACCTAATAAATTCAACACAAGCTCGCACTCCACAAGAGCCTTCCAATTGTCCAAAGCTCCGGTCCATAATTAAGATCAAACATACTGGTATGAAGTTTGGATATTATTTTTAGGGTTGAATTTCTGCGGCTCGGCTATTTAGTAAAGTAGTAAAGTAGGGCAGGTTAAACATATTCATTATGGTTCGCTGTAGCTTTGTTATGGTACAGATGCATTACATCTTAGTTCTTTGAGCGACAGGTGCTGGTTTTCAAAACTGATACTCTGACTAGTGCTGGTTTTACAATTTACTCGTAATGAATTGTAACGTTACTACATAAAACCACAACACACATGTAGTGTTTAAACTTTTTTAATAACTTACAGATTTCTATACTAGTATTTTTGAATGCGGGCGATTGTGTCACATTGTAGAGTATAAATTGCGTTGTGCGAGCTCCCAAAGGGCTCGACGTTTCTGCCAGTGGTCGTCAAAGCCCAGCTCATTGCCCTTGTAATAAGAGCTTGGCTTCACTCCAGCGTATATGTTGAGACACGATAGGATGCCTTCTACCAGTAATAGCGCTGAGGCGCAATCTGTTTTCAATCATTGTTGTCAGTCCCTGTCGAATTTAGCGTCGCCTTGTCAATTCTAGCACTCTCAGCAGAGTCTGATGCATAATCTCGTCGCGAAGAAACGGTTGAGTGCATTTTTTCTTTGTTTTAACGGTGGATGCAGTTCCTAGGAACTGCAAAGTAGCGATGGGTGGGGCGGGTAATTTTTCCGGGGGTGCGGGCTACGTAGAACCACATAACCATCAGACACATAAGCACATGTAAATGTTTGTCGTTTTAACTTTTTCTTTTTGTTTTCACTTACGGGAAACACTAAGGGCACCGTCTAAAATTGATTTGGGCACCCAATCGGCAAAAATATAGTGTAAAAATATAAATGACATTTTCACTCTCAAATTGACATTCGATACCATTCATTGTACAAGAATTTATTCAGCTCATTGATATGCTTTGCAAGCAGTTTATTCGTAGAGTAGGGCTAGATATTTTTTCTTCGGTTACTATAACTTTTTTTTAATAAGCTTTCAATGATCCTTGCTAATTGCGCTTTAGCATGATTCATTCCAGGATATACTATGTGCTGAAGCAGGCATAACCACCAAAAGCAATCTACTTTTTTGCCCGTTTCTAATTCTTGTTAGCATATCTGCTATAATATCTAACATAATCTACCTAACCTATTCTTTTATCTTACCAATTAGCTTTAATAGCACTCGGTGCGCAGCAAGCTTTCTGAGTATATTACGAAATAAAACCATTTTTCGGATGCAACCTCTAGGACGCCCTGTTAATTCGCATCTATTTTTCACTCTGTTTTGCGCAGAAATTCTTGGCAGTTTTGCCAACTATGGGTATATTCAAGTGCATAACCCGTCTGATGCCGATTGCAGTATTTATAGCAAATTATACTTAAAAAAGGGAGGGACGGCATGAAACATCTAATTCCTTTCATAAACTAAGATAAACTACACAGCTGCTAGAGATAGTTGACTAAATTGTTAAATTATTTGCTGCTAAAGTTAAAACCTTCTGCGACTTTATTGCCGACTTACTATTTCCCGTCATACAATTTAAGTATTTTTAACACGCTAGTGGACTTGGTTATGCTACATCAACGATCTAAAACTGTGTATAAAGTACTCCTAGACTCCTTGTAACGAAGGAACCAAGTACCCAAGCATATGACAGCGTTGGTTGGTCATATGCAATAATCTTCTTCCATGATACCATTACAGTGGTGAATTACTATTAACTTAGTTTACATTGATTTGGATGAAAAATAGACTTGCGTCGTCGTTTCTTTCAAACGCACATGTTGTCATTATACGTCGAAAATCTAAGCATAAAGTTACAAGGTTTTGCCATAAAAGATATCTACCTTTATGTTGTGAAATAAAGTACGGTTTTATTTGACTAAGTCCGATTGGATAATTTTCGACGGTGCCCATTTAATTAACCACACAACTCCTTCCCCAGATAAAGTTCGGCCCCTTCTCGCTATTGGTGTGGCAACGGCTGACGAGTCGCACGAGAACAAATTCGACCACGACAAAGTCCAGCCGTACGATGAGCGTGAGCCAACCACGGACATTGAACGCGTCGCCATCATGTTCAGACCCCACCTATATATTGAAGAAGATTGCCATCCATATACCCGCTGTCAATGATGCTAGAGGAAGCAGCGGAGGTCTCAAAGCGACGGATCCTCTGAAGGGTGACGCGGTTGTTCCTTATCGGCTCCCACTGTGAACGGATTCGCCAATTATGTGCGTTACCCTGCTGAGAACATCATGGATTACAGCATTAAAATCATGTACAAACAAATTGACAAAGATGACAACATAGTGAGTCTTGATACTTACATGGGTGTTCTAACAGTGATCGTAGCTGAGTTTACTGAACCATATCAAGACCTTGTCATGTGGGACCAGATGAACGATAGTCTGTCCATCCTTGAGCTACTGTCGCTGCTGATCGAAGCATTGATTGGATGTAGGGGCTGACCGTCATTACGATTATCATTGTGACAATATCGGGTCGGTGTCGCTTGGCCTCTTTGTTGAGTCGATGTGGAGGTGGAGGTTCCTTTTTTTGGGTATAGTGAGTAAAGTGGAAAGTGCATCCAAGGTTCGCATTTTGTAAAATTACGTCGAAGCCAAAAAGAGAAATCAACGGTTTACATGCTATTATGTACATGTGGTACTTTCCGAAGACCGAAAAGCACCGAAAGCCATGTCGGTGCTTTTCGGTCTTAGGAAAGTACCACATATACATAATAGCATGTAAACCGTTGATCTCTCCATCGCGCGCGTAAATCTGTGTACCGAGATCGGACCCTTCGCAATCACCCGACGGAGGACCCGACGGGTTGAGCATCATTGACGGCGGGATATGGATGACAACCGTTTGCAACAAATAGCTGGGGTTTCAACATGATGGCGACGCGTTCAATGTCCGTGGTTGGCTCACGCTCATCGTACGGCTGGACTTCGTCGTGGTCGATTTTCTTCTCGTGCCACTCGTCAGCCGTTGCACACCAATAGCGAGAAAAGCACTGATGATAAGGGTACCGAACTTCAGCTGGGGAATTCGTTGATTGGGAGTTGTGTGACCAGTTTCGAATTAAAAAGTGAAAAAACTATTAATAATGGGTTTCAGACATCTGACTTTTTTTACTGATTTCTCAACAAGAAATTAGTCGAGAAATCGGGCAAGAAATCGACCGCGAGAGACCGATTTCTGGGCCGCAATTTCTGAGCGACTGGATTTTCAAAAACCTGTAAAAAAACATTCTAGTGTTTTAGAGAGGTGTATTGGATATCACAGTGGGTGAACGTATTGTATGTTTAGGGTGCAAATCGTACTTAGAGAAATAAATGTAAATACACAGGGGCCAAAAATTTGGTGTCAGATCAATTCTCATTTTTGTCCATGACAGAATCCAGAGCAATGAAGTGGAAATTCGCTCGATCTTTTAACCAATTTCTGCTTGAAAAATCGGATGTCTGAAACCCCCTAATATATAAGCAAAAGAATTATGGAGACCACACAAAGAGGGTTGAATCCTATGCGTTTGTACCTGCACTGTGTGGTGTCGAAGATGTATAGTTTTTTTTTTTTGCAACTAAGAAAGTACTTACTCACGTTGGGACAGGGAGGTACCAATCATCTATGAGGATATTTTACCTCATACCTTAAAGGGTAAATGTCAGAACCAGGACCCAGATGAGTGTAAACTTTCAGATCCAGGACCCCTTGCAAACCAGGACCCGGACCCGTCCTAATTTAGTTTGGTGTACATTACTTTTCAAACCGCCTTGATGGGCGAAGTATGGCGCCTTTAGTACGGTACGTGCCATAAGAGGTTGCAGGATATCTTTTAGTCAAACTCACAGTTCATGTTATCCCTTGGCTCGAGACACACTGTCTCTGGGCCTTTCACGTTAAAACTGAACTTCTACTTTAATCGAGTTGAATTAAATGAAGGGGAAATCGCTAATCGGTACCCTTAATTTAGACTCCTTGTAACGAAATTTACTGGTCTGTGGTCTGGAAACAAAGTACCCAAGCATATGACAGCGTTGGTTGGTCATATGCAATAATCTTCTTCCATGATACCATTTCAGTGATAACTTAGTTTACATTGATTTGGATGACACGTTTCAAACGCACATGTTGTCATTATACGTCGAAAATCTACGTAACTTTTACAAGGTTTTGCCATCGAAGATAAATCTAATAGAGCATTTTATATCGTGAAATAAGTTCGGTTTTATTTGACTAAGTCCGATTGGCTACACGGTGCCCCCACCCCAACGAATTCTCCAGCTGAAGTTCGATACCCTTATCATCAGTGCTTTTCTCGCTATGGGTGTGGTAACGGCTGACGAGTGGCACGAGAAGAAAATCGACCACGATAAAGTCCAGCCGTACGCTGAGCGTAAGCCAACCACGGACATTGAACGCGTCGCCATCATGTTGAAACCCCAGCTATTTGTTGCAAACGGTTGTCATCCATATCCCGCCGTCAATGATGCTCAACCCGTCGGGTCCTCCGTCGGGTGATTGCGAAGGGTCCGATCTCGGTACACAGATTTACGCGCGCGCTGGAGAGATCAACGGTTTATATGCTATTATGTATATGTTGTACCCAAAAAGCACGGACATGGCTTTCGCACTATTAAGGTTTTTTTAGACAATGTTAAGCTTGGAACGCCAAGTATTCGCGGTTGTTCCTTGTCGGCTCCCACTGTGAGGGGATTCGCCAATTATGTGCATTACTCTGCTGAGGACATCATGGATTATATGTACAAACAAATTGGCAAAGATAAAAACATAGTGAGTCTTGATACTTATATGGGTGTACTCACAGTGATCGTAGCTGACTTTACTGAACCATATTAAGACCTTGTCATGGGGTTTGAACATGATGGCGACGCGTTCATTGTCCGTGGTTGGCTCACGCTCAGCGTACGGCTGGACTTCATCGTGGTCGATTTTGTTCTCGTGCCACTCGTCAGCCGTTGCCACACCAATAGCGAGAAAAGCACTGATAATAAGGATGTCGAACTTTAGCTGAGAATTCGTTGATAGGGAGTTGTGTGACCAGCTTCGAATTAAAAAGTGAAAACTTTTAAAACATCAGCAAAATAATTATGGAGAGCACAACAAAGAGGGTTAAATCCTATAAATAGCCGTTCGTACCTGTACTGTTGTGGTGTCGAAGATGTATAGAGTTTTTTGCACTAAAGAAATTCACTCCGTCGTGGAGTGGTACATTACTCACGTTGGGACAGGGAGGTCCCGGGGACACCAACCATCTATGAGGATATTTGCCCTCATACCTCAAACTGGCTTTTGAGCGAAGGCAGCCATTTGCTCATACTGAATCTCATATATTACCAGCCGACGAGCCACGAGCTCTCACAGAGAATGTCAAACTCTAGTCCACGCCAAGGGGAAAGACACCGGACCCCGCATACAGATGGGGAGCATATAGCCAAGCCATTTGGGACACTCACTTTTTGTTGCTTGTTTTGTGTCGGGAGACACTACGGAGCACGCATATCATACCACGCGTTACACAGAAACAAAGTGCACGTAGGAGAATGAGTAATACATTCAGTTTCATCTTGAAAAAAGTCAGTGTACTATCTGCACATATCGTTGTCTTGTGCCGATTGATCTCTCTGACGATGCGGAGTATATTTACTTAAGCAGCTAGTAGGAACGAGGAGGAAAAAGTAGCAGAAATAGAGTATCTTAGGTATTGCACTGCCGCAAATTAGCTGGTTAAGCTTAAAACTAAGCATAACGTTATAGCAAAAAATACGCTAGGGACCTGTTGTTTCCAAATGGTATAATTATTTGCCTACATGCCATCAGAATCAACACTGCTATTTTCTGCATTCAGTTTTATTGCGAATACATATAGCAATACAGATACAACAGATACAACGGAAGGAATAGACTCCATTTCTTTTCATCTTGTTTCTTTCTTTATTTCAACGGTGGTATCGAGAGCCTAGCCTCGTTGATCAATCATTTCAAGTTGAGATTCTTTGAGCATGATAGTACTTTAAACATCCGTTGTAGTATTTAATCGATCAGAGACTTCGTGACAAGTCCTTCTGTATGCACAGCAATTAGCGGTGTACCGCTCCGAAGTTGTTTATTACTCTCTACACTACA
Organism: Sclerospora graminicola; assembly: GCA_001887855.2. Lineage (NCBI taxonomy): Eukaryota > Oomycota > Peronosporomycetes > Peronosporales > Peronosporaceae > Sclerospora > Sclerospora graminicola. The sequence goes on from MIQA02019955.1 coordinate 27,980, forward strand.
TGCATCACCCTATATCGGCACTTTTCACACTTTACGCACTACCCAGTGGGCTCATCTCTTCACTTGTTTTTCGTGCGTCGTCCTTGGTTTCCTTCGCTTTCGACTTCGGCGGTGATGCCGTCGTCTTGCTGCTTTCGTTCTCCATTGACTTGACATCGGTACCCTCCTGGGATAACGTCGTCGACTCCTATTTCATATTGTCAGCACCAACATCAGCTCTAGAGGCAGACTCGTAGCCAAAGTAATGTGGGTAGCCGTAGCCAGGGTATCCGTTGTTATAGCTGCAACCATAGGACGAATAATAGTCCGGGTATCCATTGCCATAGGACGAGTAATAGTCCGGGTAGCCGTATCCATAACCGATGTCACCACCGTACGACGAGTAGTAGCCCGGATAATAGCTACCGTAGCCGTAACCTTTGTCATAACCTTGTCCATAGTCTTTACCAGTCTTTTTCGTAGCCGTAATAGTCATTGCCGTAATCGTACCCATAGTAGTCGTTGTGGTAGTCGTCTCCATAGCTCTTGTAGCCGTAGCCATAGCCTACACCATAGTCCTTGTAGCGCTGTTTATCGTAACCTTTGTAATCATATTTGTCGTAGCCTTTTTTGTAGTCTTTTTTGTTGTAGCTGTAGTCCTTCTTCTCGTAGTCGTCGTGGCCATTGTCGTTACCAAAGCTATAGTCGGAGGAGTTGATCTTCTTCTACCGGTATCTGAAGCAAATGTGATTTATTAACACACATTACTCACTCTCCCACGTGTATTTTCTGTGTAACGCGTGGTATGATATGCGTGCTCCGTAGTGTTTCCCGTTTTGTGTCTCTGCCATTTGTCGCTAATGGATCGACCCATATTGAAAGGCATTTCAGTGACGGAGTTCAATATGTTCGTTTACATGGCTCCAAAGTACTTTAAGCTCATTTCGCGGGTGATGGAAATGTCAACACCAATCGTAATCACCAAGGTTGTCTGTCTCTTTAAGCTTAACCATTACAGTATCAATGCTTGCTGAAACACATGGAATACGTCGTCAATTCGGAAAATTTTCGTACGACGACTTTAAGGGATCTTTCGGTGGCGATAAAATGCGTTCAACACAAATGACGACGAGAATTCAGCATCGTTCGAGAGCGTCTCGAACGCATTGCGTGAAGTTCATTTAAGCTTCCTGATGATGTCAATGGGTACGACGTCAAGGTTGACAACTAGGATATTTCAGATCAATCATTGAGTACACTCTGTGCTCCTCAGCCTAAATTGAGCAGCTGGAAGCGCATATCGAAAGTAAAGTAAACATTGCAGAAATTGGACAACAGTGACGTAGCTGCGTCGTCGCTATCGGAATGTTGAGGATCTAGCCAACATTCACCTACTTCGGTCTCTGTAATGGCTGCTGACAAGAAGGAGATTAATTTAAAAAATCTGCGCTCGACAAATATGGAACAGACATCGTTGAAATTTTCCTTCACGAATCATGAGATCCCTACTTTGCAGCCCAATGTCACGCCTTATAGGGACATACAGTAGGTAACGCGATATTTTTAAAGATATTCTTAACTATGGGTCTTTAAGCAACCCACCGGAAAGAGAGACAGCGGGATGGATCCAATTTTAGAGACAGGATAATGAATGGTCTTTAGCAGTAAGAACAAATAAAAAGCAATGAAATTATAGTTTAAAAATAGGTCTTTGTTTACTAGCTTTACTGATTCCCCGATATGATTTTTTTTGAAGCTTGACGGCAGCCGCCGTGAAAAAACCGCTTGGTTCACCACCGGTGTGCTTTCTCGGTGATTTCAGTGTTTAGATAGTCGCTTACGTGCGTCGCAAACGGATTGATCACATTGTCAAGGTACTAGTGAATATGTACTACTGAGTAGGAAGTACTGTAGTTCGTAAAGTGTACCATTTGCTTGGTACGGGTGTGCTAGACCTCAATTGTTGTCTTACACGTTAGAGCAGACGTCTGATACGAGAAGAAGATCTACAGCTTGCGTAGAGATATCTCTTGGTTGACTAGGAGTGTCGCGATGTTCTATTTTTATTATAAGTTTTTTTTTTTCATATTTGAAGCTGAGGCGCTCCGGTGAAGCGTATATGAGGCATTTCGTACTTTATTCGTAACACGATGCCTCAATTTTAGCAGCCTCTTGATTGGATCCCAAAGGTATATTCGCGCTTTTCGCTAGTTCAATGATACGACACACTTTTCAAAGAACGACATTTTGACTGTCCCAAACCTGAGGTTACGCATGCTCATTACCTAATCACTAATGCATCGAGACATAAAGTACTTATGTTTCTGCGGAGGTATTGGAAGTCCATTTGGATGACCGCCGTTTCCAAACGACATAGAGATGCTCTAGCACGGATCATTCAGAGTGTGCTGCTTTTGTTTGAGTTTAGAGAATACACAGTCGATTTTGCGCATAGTTTTTTAAGGCACCCTCCTCCCCGACTGAAGGCATTCAAGGTTAATACAGGGTGCGAGGTATTGGTTGCAGCGAAATCTTCGACAGAATGAGGCCCAAGTCGTGGAAAGAGGTTTGGTAGAAGGTGACGGACGATAGCGCTCGATTTCTTGCAAGAAAAGTGAACGAAAGTACTCGAAAGATAAATATTGACTTTACATACCTACAAACGCATAGGATTCAACCCTCTTTGTGTGGTCTCCATAATTCTTTTGCTTATATATTAGGGGGTTTCAGACATCCGATTTTTCAAGCAGAAATTGGTTAAAAGATCGAGCGAATTTCCACTTCATTGCTCTGGATTCTGTCATGGACAAAAATGAGAATTGATCTGACACCAAATTTTTGGCCCCTGTGTATTTACATTTATTTCTCTAAGTACGATTTGCACCCTAAACATACAATACGTTCACCCACTGTGATATCCAATACACCTCTCTAAAACACTAGAATGTTTTTTTACAGGTTTTTGAAAATCCAGTCGCTCAGAAATTGCGGCCCAGAAATCGGTCTCTCGCGGTCGATTTCTTGCCCGATTTCTCGACTAATTTCTTGTTGAGAAATCAGTAAAAAAAGTCAGATGTCTGAAACCCATTATTAATAGTTTTTTCACTTTTTAATTCGAAACTGGTCACACAACTCCCAATCAACGAATTCCCCAGCTGAAGTTCGGTACCCTTATCATCAGTGCTTTTCTCGCTATTGGTGTGCAACGGCTGACGAGTGGCACGAGAAGAAAATCGACCACGACGAAGTCCAGCCGTACGATGAGCGTGAGCCAACCACGGACATTGAACGCGTCGCCATCATGTTGAAACCCCAGCTATTTGTTGCAAACGGTTGTCATCCATATCCCGCCGTCAATGATGCTCAACCCGTCGGGTCCTCCGTCGGGTGATTGCGAAGGGTCCGATCTCGGTACACAGATTTACGCGCGCGATGGAGAGATCAACGGTTTACATGCTATTATGTATATGTGGTACTTTCCTAAGACCGAAAAGCACCGACATGGCTTTCGGTGCTTTTCGGTCTTCGGAAAGTACCACATGTACATAATAGCATGTAAACCGTTGATTTCTCTTTTTGGCTTCGACGTAATTTTACAAAATGCGAACCTTGGATGCACTTTCCACTTTACTCACTATACCCAAAAAAAGGAACCTCCACCTCCACATCGACTCAACAAAGAGGCCAAGCGACACCGACCCGATATTGTCACAATGATAATCGTAATGACGGTCAGCCCCTACATCCAATCAATGCTTCGATCAGCAGCGACAGTAGCTCAAGGATGGACAGACTATCGTTCATCTGGTCCCACATGACAAGGTCTTGATATGGTTCAGTAAACTCAGCTACGATCACTGTTAGAACACCCATGTAAGTATCAAGACTCACTATGTTGTCATCTTTGTCAATTTGTTTGTACATGATTTTAATGCTGTAATCCATGATGTTCTCAGCAGGGTAACGCACATAATTGGCGAATCCGTTCACAGTGGGAGCCGATAAGGAACAACCGCGTCACCCTTCAGAGGATCCGTCGCTTTGAGACCTCCGCTGCTTCCTCTAGCATCATTGACAGCGGGTATATGGATGGCAATCTTCTTCAATATATAGGTGGGGTCTGAACATGATGGCGACGCGTTCAATGTCCGTGGTTGGCTCACGCTCATCGTACGGCTGGACTTTGTCGTGGTCGAATTTGTTCTCGTGCGACTCGTCAGCCGTTGCCACACCAATAGCGAGAAGGGGCCGAACTTTATCTGGGGAAGGAGTTGTGTGGTTAATTAAATGGGCACCGTCGAAAATTATCCAATCGGACTTAGTCAAATAAAACCGTACTTTATTTCACAACATAAAGGTAGATATCTTTTATGGCAAAACCTTGTAACTTTATGCTTAGATTTTCGACGTATAATGACAACATGTGCGTTTGAAAGAAACGACGACGCAAGTCTATTTTTCATCCAAATCAATGTAAACTAAGTTAATAGTAATTCACCACTGTAATGGTATCATGGAAGAAGATTATTGCATATGACCAACCAACGCTGTCATATGCTTGGGTACTTGGTTCCTTCGTTACAAGGAGTCTAGGAGTACTTTATACACAGTTTTAGATCGTTGATGTAGCATAACCAAGTCCACTAGCGTGTTAAAAATACTTAAATTGTATGACGGGAAATAGTAAGTCGGCAATAAAGTCGCAGAAGGTTTGAACTTTAGCAGCAAATAATTTAACAATTTAGTCAACTACTGTGTAGTTTATCTTAGTTTATGAAAGGAATTAGATGTTTCATGCCGTCCCTCCCTTTTTTAAGTATAATTTGCTATAAATACTGCAATCGGCATCAGACGGGTTATGCACTTGAATATACCCATAGTTGGCAAAACTGCCAAGAATTTCTGCGCAAAACAGAGTGAAAAATAGATGCGAATTAACAGTGCGTCCTAGAGGTTGCATCCGAAAAATGGTTTTATCTCGTAATATACTCAGAAAGCTTGCTGCGCACCGAGTGGTATTAAAGCTAATTGGTAAGATAAAAGAATAGGTTAGATAGATTATGTTAGATATTATAGCAGATATGCTAACAAGAATTAGAAACGGGCAAAAAAGTAGATTGCTTTTGGTGGTTATGCCTGCTTCAGCACATAGTATATCCTGGAATGAATCATGCTAAAGCGCAATTAGCAAGGATCATTGAAAGCTTATTACAAAAAAAGTTATAGTAACCGAAGAAAAAATATCTAGCCCTACTCTACGAATAACCTGCTTGCAAAGCATATCAATGAGCAGAATAAATTCTTGTACAATGAATGGTATCGAATGTCAATTTGAGAGTGAAAATGTCATTTATATTTTTACACTATATTTTTGCCGATTGGGTGCCCAAATCAATTTTAGACGGTGCCCTTAGTGTTTCCCGTAAGTGAAAACAAAAAGAAAAAGTTAAAACGACAAACATTTACATGTGCTTATGTGTCTGATGGTTATGTGGTTCTACGTAGCCCGCACCCCCGGAAAAATTACCCGCCCCACCCATCGCTACTTTGCAGTTCCTAGGAACTGCATCCACCGTTAAAACAAAGAAAAAATGCACTCAACCGTTTCTTCGCGACGAGATTATGCATCAGACTCTGCTGAGAGTGCTAGAATTCAGAAGTCGACGCTAAATTCGACAGGGACTGACAACAATGATTGAAAACACATAGCACCTCAGCGCTATTACTGGTAGAAGGCATCCTATCGTGGCTCAACATATACGCTGGAGCGAAGCCAAGCTCTTATTACAAGGGCAATACGCTGGGCTTTGACGACCACTAGCAGAAACATCGAGCCCTTTGGGAGCTCGCACAACGCAATTTATACTCTACGTTGTGACACAATCGCAAACGACTCCCGCATTCAAAAATACTAGTATAGAAATCTGTAAGTTATTAAAAAAGTTTAAACACTACATGTGTGTTGTGGTTTTATGTAGTAACGTTACATGCAATTCATTTCGAGTAAATTGCAAAACCAGCACTAGTCAGAGTATCAGTTTTGAAAACCAGCACCTGTCGCTCAAAGAACTAAGACGTAATGCATCTGTACCATAACAAAGCTACAGCGTACCATAATGAATATGTTTAACCTGCCCTACTTTACTACTTTACTAAATAGCCGAGCCGCAGAAATTCAACCCTAAAAATAATATCCAAACTTCATACCAGTATGTTTGATCTTAATTATGGACCGGAGCTTTGGACAATTGGAAGGCTCTTGTGGAGTGCGAAGCTGTCTTTTGTGCGCACGTCACATACTGATAGAATCATTATGGTACGCTGTACCTTCGCTATGGTACAGGGGCATTAGGTCTTACAGTAGTGTGGGCTTTTCTTTCAAGACACGAGGTGATTGTTTGCGAAAGGTGCTGCTTGGTGCTGCTTTTGTGATTTACTCATTTATTTCGGAGGTAGTAAAAATATATTTCGTTTTAAGGAAACATTTGCCGATGGCCTGCGCTCACACTACAGTGACGATCTGTGAAGTCAATTCTTTCGTACCTTGATTGCAAATGACTGGGCTCCTGCCTCAAACCCTAAAGAAGTGGGCGTTGGTTCCCATCATCTGTGAGAATAAAAAACAATGGGCTTGCTTGTCTGCAAATGAAATCTGATTCTCGAAGCGCCCGCTCTGTCGTCAAAGGTACTTGAAGAGCTCCAGCAAATACTGACAAAATTGGAAATTTATCTGATCAAAACGACAGATGGTAAAAAGAAGGCGCAGTGGCTGTTGGCAAATAAATACGCCCACAAACTGAGTTCTGTCAGCTCTCAGTCGCCATAACAGGTAAACTCTCGATGATATATTTGCTGCAGCGTCGTGTAATTATTTCTTGCAAAATATATTTGACGCGGAACCAAGCGACTGAGTCAAATTTCTTCCAGATTCCAATGTTTTAAGTCTCTCATGCTGGTGGCTCTATCAATGTGCCATTCGTCACCTTAAGCCTTGGGAGGTTACTTACTTAACACGGAGGCTGATGCCCGAATTCGACATGATTCCTTTTTCCGTGCTGAAAAAGAAGAAATGAGAAGATATTTCGTGATTGTGGAGTCGAAGAATTTACCTATACTGCAATTTTACTCAACTATGTTTTCCCCACAAGCACCTGTGTTAAAGAAGCAGAATGAGAAACTTAGTAGATTCTGTTATCAGCTGCACGCTGGAGATGCTTCCGTTCCATCAGAGAAATGATACGCGCTTTCGCGACGTCATGTCAACTCTATGTCGTGTCATGCTGTTCTTGTAAGTGCGCGGTCAATTGAAGCGATGTATAATGAAAACAGCGAGGATTCTGCTGCTCAAGCGTGGCATCAAGCACGCAGTTTGCTCGATGGGTGAGGACACATGCAGCGAAAAGCAAACAGTACATGAAATTGCGGCGAGCTTAAAAGAAGTACAATCAATGGCTGCATGTTTTAGACGAGGCTCCGGACTGCCTGTTTTAGTTGAGGCTTCGGACCCTGTCATGCCGTGGAAAATTTTAAGTGGAAGTGGCTGTCAGCGCTCACTTCTTTCAAATGCGTTGAGCACACGACCACGGAAAGAGGTAGTGTTTTTTGGGAGGTCAGGCCATCAATATAGGTCCCATGATCTCACTGTGACCTACACTAAAATAAAACTATGACCCATACTAACATAGATACGGTCAGATCATGCCTGAGCATCATAAATTCACGCATTGGTCGACCTAATAAATTCAACACAAGCTCGCACTCCACAAGAGCCTTCCAATTGTCCAAAGCTCCGGTCCATAATTAAGATCAAACATACTGGTATGAAGTTTGGATATTATTTTTAGGGTTGAATTTCTGCGGCTCGGCTATTTAGTAAAGTAGTAAAGTAGGGCAGGTTAAACATATTCATTATGGTTCGCTGTAGCTTTGTTATGGTACAGATGCATTACATCTTAGTTCTTTGAGCGACAGGTGCTGGTTTTCAAAACTGATACTCTGACTAGTGCTGGTTTTACAATTTACTCGTAATGAATTGTAACGTTACTACATAAAACCACAACACACATGTAGTGTTTAAACTTTTTTAATAACTTACAGATTTCTATACTAGTATTTTTGAATGCGGGCGATTGTGTCACATTGTAGAGTATAAATTGCGTTGTGCGAGCTCCCAAAGGGCTCGACGTTTCTGCCAGTGGTCGTCAAAGCCCAGCTCATTGCCCTTGTAATAAGAGCTTGGCTTCACTCCAGCGTATATGTTGAGACACGATAGGATGCCTTCTACCAGTAATAGCGCTGAGGCGCAATCTGTTTTCAATCATTGTTGTCAGTCCCTGTCGAATTTAGCGTCGCCTTGTCAATTCTAGCACTCTCAGCAGAGTCTGATGCATAATCTCGTCGCGAAGAAACGGTTGAGTGCATTTTTTCTTTGTTTTAACGGTGGATGCAGTTCCTAGGAACTGCAAAGTAGCGATGGGTGGGGCGGGTAATTTTTCCGGGGGTGCGGGCTACGTAGAACCACATAACCATCAGACACATAAGCACATGTAAATGTTTGTCGTTTTAACTTTTTCTTTTTGTTTTCACTTACGGGAAACACTAAGGGCACCGTCTAAAATTGATTTGGGCACCCAATCGGCAAAAATATAGTGTAAAAATATAAATGACATTTTCACTCTCAAATTGACATTCGATACCATTCATTGTACAAGAATTTATTCAGCTCATTGATATGCTTTGCAAGCAGTTTATTCGTAGAGTAGGGCTAGATATTTTTTCTTCGGTTACTATAACTTTTTTTTAATAAGCTTTCAATGATCCTTGCTAATTGCGCTTTAGCATGATTCATTCCAGGATATACTATGTGCTGAAGCAGGCATAACCACCAAAAGCAATCTACTTTTTTGCCCGTTTCTAATTCTTGTTAGCATATCTGCTATAATATCTAACATAATCTACCTAACCTATTCTTTTATCTTACCAATTAGCTTTAATAGCACTCGGTGCGCAGCAAGCTTTCTGAGTATATTACGAAATAAAACCATTTTTCGGATGCAACCTCTAGGACGCCCTGTTAATTCGCATCTATTTTTCACTCTGTTTTGCGCAGAAATTCTTGGCAGTTTTGCCAACTATG
>MIQA02019957.1:0-41878 GCA_001887855.2 Sclerospora graminicola
GTGATGAATGGCGAAACTATCCCGGCTGACTTATTCTTGTTGTCGGTTGAAGCAATGGAACATGCTGGCGATAGCAGTTCGGGACCGAAGGATGATCGACTTTTAAATTTCTTGGAGGGTAAAAGTTCTTACAAACCCGATACTTCGGGAGGTGTCGCGGTTAATCAAGAAAACAAAGCTCTTAAATCGCTACCACAGGTGGAGACAACAGAGACTAACTTGGCTTATATCGAAACAAAATCGCTAGACGGTGAAACAAATCTCAAGATCCGCACTACAATTCCACTATTGGCTGCCTTTTGTCGGAGATCGAGCAACGATCGATGGCGGTGGACACAATGAGCTGCGAGGGACGATGATGTGCGAACAGCCCAACAATCGAATTACCAGTTTTGAAGGCACCTTTTCGCTCCTACTGGACCCCGCTCATGCAAAGATGTTTGGTATAAATGATGTCGACTTAATCCTTGGCAGTCGATCGTCCCAGCTGGCAACTCCTGTGCAATCTAATACCAGTCCTTCGACTGGAGATGGTCTTGTATGCGTACGCATGCCAGTGACAGCAAAGCAGATGCTGTTGCGAAGCTATGTGCTCCAAAATACGGGCTCTGTCACTGGTATGGTAGTGTTCACGGGGCACGAGACCAAAATATTCTGCAGCAATACCGAGCCGGTTGTGAAAACTTCTTCAGTAGAGAGGCGACTGAACCGACTCAGTATTGGGATTGTATTTATCCAGCAGTTCGTTTGCTTCTTGGGTGCATTGCTTGGATCCCACTGGATCCATAATGAGGGAAACTCGTTCTGGTACCTCTTAGGCGCAGATAAGCAACGCCGTCATGAGCTTCCTGGATCGCATCCTCTGATTGAGCTGGGGAGATTGCACTTGCGATACTTTATCATCATGCAAAACTTTGTTCCAATTTCCCTCAATGTTTCGATGGAGTTTATTAAATATTGGCAGTACTTTATCCAGCAGGATCTAGAAATGTACGACAAGTCGTCGGATACGCCTGCTATGGTTCGTTCATCCGCTCTCAATGAAGATCTTGGTCGCGTACACCACGTTTTTACAGACAAAACGGGAACCCTAACGAGGAATATCATGCTTTTTCGGTATTGCATGGTGGGAGGGAAGCATTATGGTGGCTTATTGCAAGACAGACTTTGAGGCCGATATTGTTAGCGAAAATTCATCCCTGGATGGGGCCTCGAATTGTGGTCTACGGTACGTTGATTTTGACCCTACGGAACTCTTTGCGGATATTCAGGCTGGAGGTGAGCAGGCAAGGAATCTCGACCGCTTTTAACGGCATTTGGCATTGTGTCATACGTTGATTCCCACGAAACCCCTCGAAGAAATGTGTAGCATGGCGTTTCCAGAGTATTCAGCCTCATCAACGGACGAGCAGGCATTGGTATCAGCCGCTGCCTTCTGTAACGTCCGCTTCGTGCACAGAACTCCAAGTGCCATGATGCTATTGGAGCCAGGATGTGCAGTACCAAGCGCATACGAGGTATTGAACGTGCTGGAATTCGATAGTGACCGAAAGCGTATGACAGTGATTGTGAAAACGCCCGATGGATCGATTGAACTTCTTTGCAAAGGTGCTGATACGGTCATTTTTGAGCGACTGGCAACTGATCAAGCCAATTTTCCAGGTGGAATAGACCTTCAACAAGCTGGGGATCAACTTACCTTGTACGCGAAAAATGGCATGCGGACACTTTGCTTTGCCTACAGAACCATTGATCACCACGAATACAATGAGTAGAACGCTCGCTTTACCGAAGCTCATGCTTCGATGGAAGAGCTCGTGAAGCGGCGCCAAGGGCGCGCAAACGCAATTGACCCACTCATGAACGAAATTGAACGTGACCTGATTCTCTTGGGAGTCACAGCGGTTCAAGACAAATTGCAGGCTGGGGTGCCTGCGACACTGCGTCTACTGCAAGAGACAAATATTAAGGTTTGGACACTAACTGGTGATAAAATGGAGACTGCTGTGAACATTGGATATGCCAGCGCGCTTCTTTCTGACGACATGGACGTACAACAAATTGATGGGAATGACTATACATCAACTTCTGCAGCGCTAAAAGAGTTATTCAAGCGCGGTGATCGAGAATCTTCGTCGCTTAACCCATTTCTCGCTTCCCTTTATAACACCAGTGGGAGTTGGCATTCCACTCGTGATGGTATTGGTATGCGGCGAACTCAAACTCAAACGGACAGCTTTTTCGACAATGTGAAGGTGCTTATCAGAGAATTTATGTTCGGTAAACCAGCGAGTAAAAAGAGAAAACCAAAGCGGAGAAATCGCCGCCGAAGTCGTCAAATATCGAGGACTTCTTCCGCATTCAGCGAAAGCCCGGTATACTCCTCTGTGGCCACGGACGCCGAGTATGGCGACAGGTTTACATCTGACGAAGAGTCTCTGTACGACACTGGGATTGAGGCTGGTAACGAAACGATGCATACACCCGAGTATGGCTCGCTCACCCCAAGCTTACAAGGTAGAAAAGCCAGTTGCCAGAATGAATCAAATTCGCAAAAATTAGCGCTGGTCATTGACGGACAAGCGCTTGAGTTTGCTCTTCGTCCTCAATTGCGTCGCCTCTTCTACCAAGTGACGCACAAATGCGCGTCAGTGGTAATCTGTTGTCGTGTGTCTCCCAAGCAAAAAGCTGATATCGTGGAGTTTGTTCGTGAATTCGAGTCGGAGAGCGTCACACTTGCGATTGGAGACGGCACAAATGATGTCGCTATGATTCAGGCAGCTCATATCGGTATCGGAATTTCTGGTCAAGAAGGAGCACAGGCTGTGAATGCTTCAGACTATGCCGTAGGGAAATTTCGCTTCCTCCAGCGGCTTCTTTTCGTGCACGGTCGGTGGGCTTACCGACGCGTGGCCAAGTTCATGAGCTATATGCTGTACAAAAATGTAACGTATGTGCTGACTACCTTTTGGTTTGGATGCTTTTGTGGCTTTTCTGGACAGCCATTGATCCTGGATGTAGCTTGTCAAAGTTTCAACGTACTTTATACGAGTGTGCCATTGGTACTTTTTGCCGTTTTCGACCAAGACGTATCATCGTTAAGTGCGTCTAAATTTCCATACCTGTATGAACTCGGGCAGAAAAATGTGCTGCTGGCACGTCGAGTGTTTTGGCCGTGGATCTTTAATGGTGTTTGGCATTCCCTTGTGATTTTCTTTGTTTCTTCTTGGGCATTTGAAGGTTTTGGACCACGTACTCGCGATCATCCAGTCATTGCTACGAAAACAGGAAAAAGTGACGGGCTTATCACTTTAGGCTTTGTGGTATTTACAAATCTTGTCGTGGTTGTCAACTTGAAATTATGCTTGGAGACGTTCATGCTGACGTGGTACTTTCTCCTCGCCGTTATCGTGTCTATATTCTTGTGGTTTGCTGTTGGCTTGCTCATCTCGCTGCCAAATGTTGGGTTTCCACAAGCAACCGGCGAAATGGAGTACCTACTGGAGCTGCCAACTTTCTGGCTAGTCTGTCTCCTCGTGCTGTTGTTAAGTCTTTTACGTGACGGGCTGTGGAAAATCGTGCGTCGTTTTTTACTTCCCGCAATGTACCACATTCTTCAGGAACGCTAAGTGATGGGCTTACCAAATTCTCCTCGCAGTATGCTACGTGAATACTATCGATCTACGTCTGCGCCAGATCCAGTCGGGAACTATAGCAAGCTTTTTAGTAGTATGCCACGCTCAGAAAGCCCGGAGATATTTTTCATGCGCTCTTCTCCGCTTGGCGAAAGGTTAATCGCTGCTGTCCCTGGCTCCCAAACACCCAGTGGTGAAGGCACTAACGACTCTGACGAGATTTTTTTTAAGTCCGGGAAAAGAAGCGGAACCTTCGCATTCGTGGATCGTTGCATGCAAGTAGCAGTAATGACAATGTGAGTTCAGGAGCAGAACCGCCTTTTTTGACCCCTGCCGGATCTGTTCCGGTCTCGAGCACTGCGAATGCAGCAATCGGTTCTCGTCCACCTTCATTCAGTGGAGCTCCGAAAGGTTCGTATCATGGTTACGCATTTTCAGAGGATGAGAACGTCGACAGCGACGTCGAGGCAGCTTTTTCGAGCAGTGACCTTAATCAACCTAAATCAGGTGGAGCGCATGCATCTATCAAGAAAGTGCTCAAGTCAGTTCGTGGTAGAAAGAACGCTTAAAGTGTACAAATATAATAATTCATTAATTCATTCTGTTTCCAAATGGTAAATTTTTGGTCCTACGGGGGGTCCTGACCCCCGCGATGGCGATCAGGTTTCATATGTTATAGTAGATGACAGGATGTCGTCTGCCGTCTAGTATACCCTGAACAAGTGAATATTGACAATCCTAGAAACCAACTGTTTATTTATTATCCAACAATATCAGTTTCCATGGGACCAGGATGCGAGGTGGCCCGTTAACTGACGTGGTCAATCAAAAAAAATCATGCTTCCTTTGTAAATCATTAACGGATGGCGTCTCTGGTGGAACTTACAGTGGCGACGGTAGCGCTTCATACGCCGGTGCCGGAGCTTGTTGCCTTTATCGAATATCTGCCCACGTTTATCCGCCATCAGCTCTTTCAAAAGCTGTCTAACTTCCGTCTACGCGAGATGGAGGTGGCGTGGGAAACTGCTGCAAAGTTTGAAGTGCAAAATCCGCGGGACGGCTTCGATCCACTGGCAGGCGACAGATTTTTGTTTGACCGTGAGACAAAACGCGAGTGGGAGGCTCGGTTGGAACGACGTGAGTACAGTTGGTTATTGTTAAATAACCCACGGAAGATGAAGGAACCTATACGTAATTGCAGACACGTGTTTTGGGAGGAAGAGTTTCTAAGCATGCTCAAACAGCGGAAACAGCAACATTTAGGACATGTGGACGAATTGATGGAAAACCAAAAGCTTTTTGTTGGTGTCGTAAGAGTACTTAGATTATTTGGTACATTTATCTGCAAAGAGAACGCGGAGTTACTCTTGGCGCTGCGATACCTCAAGAGTCTAGAAGTACAGGGTCCAGATCAGCAAAACTTTTGTTGGGAGACCATGAGACGCTTAGTGAAAGAGAGTCCTCATCTTACAGAGCTAAAATTCTCTCACGGCAGCCTAAGTGATAGTGGATTTGCTCATCTCTATACTATACTGGCAAAACCAACCCCTGGAGTGGAGAAACGGCTGGACACATGTAGAATTACAGCGCTAGAATTTGGTGCGGTAGATCTTCAACCTCAAGAATATTGCATGTTGGTAGCGCTGGTGCGGGCGATGCCACACTTGTTGCAACTGAGAGTGGTTAACTGCATCAAAATATTTGACAAGAAGTTGCTTGTCAATGCAGCACTTCATCTTCCAGCGCTGCAGCGACTCTTCTTAGGGACTGACTGCCTAGAAGATGATGCATTTGTTGGGCTCTCGGAAATACGAAAACCACTTCCTTTACGACACCTCTGGCTCAATAACAATAACGTGTCGCTCAAAATAGTTGAAGCAATCTGCCGTGCAAGCATGGATGGCGTGCTCAATCTGGAACGTCTTGAGTTAACGTACAATCCGAAAATCGGTGTCCCAGAAATTCAGGCATTGACACCAATGCTAGCTTCTCGAGTTGTTGGGTCGGCGACGGTTTTGACTCACATGGATCTATCCTCGAGCGATTTTGGTCTCGAAGGTGTCTCCAGTTTGCTGCTAGCGTTGGGCAACCACAAGACACTCACGCATTTGAATGTTTCAAACAATGATTTCTACGATGGTTTTGGTGATGTCCTGGCTGATTTTCTGTTGACCAACTCCTCCGTCACGCACCTAGAAGTAGATGATGTCTATCTGACACAAGCTGGTGTAGCTGTTCGGCTGTTGACAGCGCTTGAAAGCAATCTTAGTCTCACGTCCCTATCGATGGTGGCAAATCGGTTGGGTAGTGGTGGCGCGACCGCAATTCTTGGAGCACTGATAAAAAGGGGTCAAGTGAAGCCATTCATGTTTGTTGACTTGAGTGACAATCAAATTGAACTGGACGGGCTTAAGATAATAGCTGACATCTTTGAAAACTTAACCAATGCTAATGGGATGACGCAAGCCGATAGCATACGTTCTGTGGACAGTAAAAATGGACAAGATGAATGGGATGTCGCAACTAGGAAGCGCCAACGAGTTGATAGCTCTGTCAAGGACCAACGCTCTAATTTTTTGCAGTGCGATAACAACGTTCCGATGGAAGAGCTGCATCTGCGAAATAATCAATTTCGTATTTGCAGCGTGCGTGAACGTGAATGCACAATGCTAATTAAGTCGATTCAACGCCGCGTAGGCTATCTAGTAACATGGGAATCAACGTAACAAAAGCGCAAGATACATTTCCCTACAAAACGCGAGGAGTCTAGGGGTCAGTCGTCAGCAAGTAAAACGGAACGCTAACAAGGCGTACACGTGAAGGAACATGCCTTGCGTAGCCATTTCTAATGATCACTGCGAAGAAGCTTAATAAAATAGTGTTCTATTTTACCGATACCGGTATTAATACTGTAGCGGACGGTCACATTACCCTGCAAGTTGTGGATAGGCGCGTGGGGGTGGAAGATAAGACAGCCTGTCTTATCTTATATTCGTCCTCAAATTGTTCACCTGAGCGATTCAGTTTGTGGAGACGGCCGGCCCTTACGAAATGTTTAGCGACGCAGTCTGGCCATTTGCTGATTATCTAAACAGATGCGCTGCTGGCTATGGTTGGAAACACGTCCGGCTAGGTCTATCATGTGAAATTTTTCGGCCAATCACTGCACGTGCGCCTTTGTCAAGAGCTCTTGAAGTGTTTGTGATCACTTTTCAAAGCGTCATTTTCCCAAGATCTGTCACGGTTTATTAACCGAGCCGGTTCAGGCCCTGAAAAGGTCCACTGCTTTTTATTTGTCAAAATAAAACAATTCTTCTATAGCGTTCTTTGTTGGCTAAAATTCCCCTCAGAAATGCCACAGTGGGGTAGAGAGTTGGCACATTTAAAGCAAAGCCGGGCCACTTTTGCCAACCCCAGTCTCCCATTTGATTCTCAGTAAAGAATTTGCGCCGTAACACGCAGTTGGGACAGAGATCGACTTAGGTACGAATCAGATTGCGACACGTCTGGGATTAGCTAGGCCGCGACATCGCGCTGCGATGTCAGCGTGCCGATTGTTGCTCACTGGCGTCTACTTTGACTAATGTTGTATTGATCTTGTTCTTTTTTTATTTCCTATGCAGTGCTGCATCACCAGAGATAGTACTTTATCCATTCACAAAGAACAAGTTGCTGAGCTTACTACACTTGCGTACAACACCGTTTGTGTACAAGCTCTAGTTATTTCGTCCCTCCTACACAAATCACAGCGAGTTAAAGGCGTCTTGTGCCTGTCTGTACTTTGTCTTTGTGTGCCACTTGCTGCTTTGTTGCGCTTGCGCTCTGAGACTTAGTTCGGCAGGAAACGTCCCTTGGCTTGGCTTAGTCTACGCCTTCTCTTATACGTATACACGCGAGCACACAGCGCCGATTTGTTAGTAGGTAACGGTAGCATATACTACCGATCGCCGACATCATAGTGTCGACAGCCCAGTTACAGGCAAGCGCGTCAGAGCCCGGTGAGGGCGGTGAGGGCTAGTAAAGCTTTGAGTGAACTATACTTGCACAAGAAGGAATTAAACAAATGACAGCGGAGAGCATGCGTGCCAAACGCCGAACCACATACCAGAATATGCATGAGATTGTTAAATTGGCCAAGAAGTATTCACCGAAGCTGGTCAAAGGCTACAGTGCAGGCAACATTTCCGTCGTGGACAAGAAAAGTTGGTTGGAAGTATGCGATCGTAAGCATCGGTTAGTCGTTATATGTTTGGACAGATTTATATGCCTTGCTGTGACTAATGTAAAATTTTGATGTCAGATATGGCGCGAATTTGCGTGCGTACTATAAAGAGTGGAAACGCCAACCGATGGAGCCTACGAAACCTAGTTTTTGGGAATGGCTGGATGACGAATCAATTGAAGTCGCGGGTGTCCCGAGAACGAAGCTCGAGCGAGAAACTGTGCTTTACTGCGACACTGCTGCCGAGCGCCAAAAGTTTGCGCTTTCGGTGCAAAACGGCGTCATTGTACATGATGCCTCACAAGAAATTGTGGAAACAGGACCGGATGGATGGATTTTTGTGCTGCGCGATGGCGTGCTGTACGGCTCGCAGAAAGAGACGAAGAAAATCCCTCGAATTCATCATACTAGTTTTGTTGGTGGTGAATGTGTGCAAACTGCAGGCATGATGGTAATTTCTAATGGGGTTATTAAAACTATTTATCCTCATAGTGGTCATTACCGACCGTCTGAGTACGAGCTCTTGGTGCTGCTTCGCTTTCTTGTCAAGAATGGGGTAAACCTGAGCGATGTAGACGTTGACGTGCAGCGAATCCAAAAAGTTTTCCGTGACTCGGTGAATGGCGCACTTATAAAAAAGTTGGACAATGCACATTTCTGGAATGCATACCGTGTGTATTATTTTTTGGAACTAAAGCATCTTGCATGGAAAATTGGTCTTTTCGACGAACTGGTTGAGGCTGTTGGCCATAAAACAGATGTTCACGTGGCACTCGAGCGATCTGAAATTTTGGAGGATAGCAATATGGACGAGATGGAAGATGAAGCTAGTGAGATGTCTTTAGCAGAGAGTAGATCTCATGCGCTTTCTCTGTTGTATCCCACGTACGACCCTTCACCTTGTGAAGGCACGTTATCGTGTGAGCTGCAGCCGTGAACCGCTTGGCTTTGGACACCCGAAGATTTTTGGTCTATGGATGCCAAGACACAACCACCACCGCACCTTGGTTGGCGCGGATACGACACATATCACGCAAACATGTTATGTAATCTAGAGAGTGACCAGAGTGACTCATAGGGGCTCTGGTGCATTGGTGTATTGGTAGTTAGGACTGGTAGGAAAGACAATAGGTGAAGGAAGAGAAAAGTCATTATTGGAGCGCCACTCGCGGCCACACCGCGATGCGTTTGATTTATTTTAATAAAGTTTGGTGCTTGTGTTTCATTCTTGGTCACAAGTCATTTGTGCTGTCTATTTATGTCGTCGTAGGAAAGTGAACAGACGTCAACTTGAAGCAATGGTAGAAGATGACAGTAAAACAAGCAACTTGAATGATGTTACGACTACTCGCAGTAGAGGCAAAGCTGACGGAAATGGATCAAACGTCGTGTTGGGGCATATTCACGTCTCATGTTGCATTACGGCAGCAAACCGTGCCATGCCAGTGTTTGAGGTTCTCCCACAACGGAACTGCGTTCGCATTGTGAACAGACCCATAGACGAGAACTCTGCTTTTGAAGGAGATGGAAGTCGTACACGGTTGGAAGACAGGTCTATCTCTAGCGATAGTGAGGCACAGTCGGCCGAATGGAACTTTCACTCGGTCTTTTCTTCGAGTTTATCTTCCTATGCCATGGATTTCTTCACTGAGATCACGTTACCTGCTTTGCACAGTGCAAGGAATGGCATCAACTCGAACATTGTCATGTGGGGCGTGCATCCAACACAGAAATTTCGATTATTGTTTGGCAAAAGCGTTGAGGATGAAGACATTGCTCCTCAAGTGGAAACAAGAAGCGTGCACGACATTGTGGACCTCTACGGTCAGTTAACTGGTTTGCTTTATGCTTTTTTCTCTTGCTTGGATCTGGAATCTGGAAAGGCTGGAGCCCAGCAAGAATCAACGTCTTGGCGATTAGGAATTAGCAGTTGGATCGTTGGAAACAACCAAGCAATTGATTTATTGACACCTTCCACGCAAGGACTTCAAAGCGGAAGCTCTACTTTGTCGACACTTTCATTTGTTTCGCTGGAGACGTCAACGCTGACCAGTGCTTTTCATATTGTCCAGAGAGCCAAAACTAATCGAATCGTCCACAAACAAAATACAGAAAGTGTCCACTTTTTCGTGCGTCTAGCATTATTCCACAATGGACAGGTGAGCACAGTGCATCTTGTGGATCTTGCTGAACACAAGGATCTTCGGGATCCTATTTCGGTTCAAGAAAAGCGCGAGTTTGACGCGATTTTACAAAGCATGACACTCCCTGTGCTCTCTCCAAAACAAAGCAGTGATCCAGCCGTCAGCTGTGATGTTTTACGTCCCGTAGACTCACCAGGAGACATGGTCCTGTCGAAATTTATGCTACCGTTGTTTACTGCAAATGCCAAAACATTCTTGTACGCCAACGTGATTGACTCGCGCACTAGCATACGTGAAAGTGTGGAGATGCTGAATGCTGTGACTAGTATTCGTGGCTTTGCGTGTGTTTGCCAACCACTTCGTGGCGTTTCTTTCGAGCAGCTCTGTTTTCAATCCAATTTGAACGAACCTGAGCGGAAACATGTTCCAATTCACAACGGTCAAAGACATGCAGTGTCTCCACGTCTAGAATCCCATCAAATGTCCAAAGCTCAGAGGCCAGGCTCAGCCGCTGGTACCAATTGTACAACGGAGGAATTGGATGCTATGAGTTGGTTGGATAGGTTTACTCAACGAAAACGGGAAATCCTTGAAGGAACCATCGACAGCAGTCCTCATGCTACTATTGCAAGAACAAGCCTTGCAGATGCAAAATTCTTTGACGATGGCGCACAATCTAGAGAGCTCCATCATAACAGCGCTTCATCGGAAACGCAGTCATCATTAGCAAATTTACACGAGCGCCTACGTGAAACCTTGCTAGAAATTAACGAGATTGAACCGGAGATCATGGCAAGTCCACCAGTGGCATATGACCCGGCTCACTCGCCAACATCTCAACGTTTCAGATCCTCATCAGTACATCCCTTTCCTGCTGTTAATCAAGTAGCAAACCAGGATGATCGAGTGCAGCCTCAGTACAGCCGAAGCACACTTGCTGACACTTTGTCTCCTTCCTCGCAACGTTTGACCAAAGGATTGTCAAGAATGGGAAAACCCGATATTGAGTGTCCCGAAGATGTTTCTTTGCCTAAGTATCGCCCGTGCATCCAATCTCATACTTCAAGCCCATCTTCGTCAATTACATCAAACTTATCAGCGTATTTAGAAGTGGCGTCGAAGGCAAAGAGCGCTACCTTGGACGTGCTTGAGAAGGCCGGTTTGCCTGCTTGTGTGATGGAAATACCAAGCTTAGATGGCTTGGATACCAAGACAGCGCAGAAAATTCAAGCTATGGATGCAAAGTTACTTCGCAAAAATTACGACGCGCTCCTATCGATTGTTTACGAGGAGCAACAAGGAAAACAAGCAGCAGAAGCGCGTGCGTTGGAGGCACGGCACGAACAAGAAGAACAACGTGCGATATTTGAGGTTCAAATTGAAAACATGAAACTAGCAAATGTTGGCCTACGAAGTCGAATCCGCGCTTTGGAGAACCACTCGTCCTTACCGCAAGTGTTTGAACAATACGAGCAACAGTGTCAGTCACTTCATGCTCAGGTACAAGCATTACAGGCCCAAAATGTTGCTCTTGAGCTCCAGGTACGAAAGCTTTTTGTGACAAGGGGATTGATTACGAGCTCTAAATGAACAAATATTGGGGTTTTCCAAATAGACAAGCGGTGGAGATGGCGGTTTGGTGAAATTTAATGGATCGTCCCTTCTTGACTTGAAAAGGAAATACAAGCATGTAGTGGAGGAAAAATTTCGGTTGGAGCGCGAAGTGATGGAGTATCAGCGGAAAGAAAAGTAAGGAGCATTGAAATATTGCAATATCTTCTTTGGTGTGTGGAATATGGATAAAGAATAATTGTTGTGAAATAACAGGCATCTCCAAATTCACAGTCGTCTTGTTAGCGAGTCAACGCGTCGCGTGGAGCAGTTATCGCGGTATGTTTCAAAGCTGTTTAGCATTGAACGAGTTAGCTAATGTGATTCGTGCGGTATTCTAGTGATCTGAACAGTAAAAAGGAAGATCTGGTAGCAACTCAACTGAGTAAACAACGATTAAGCGCTGAAATGAAACGA
This sequence comes from Sclerospora graminicola, assembly GCA_001887855.2. Classification (NCBI taxonomy): domain Eukaryota; phylum Oomycota; class Peronosporomycetes; order Peronosporales; family Peronosporaceae; genus Sclerospora; species Sclerospora graminicola. The sequence continues at coordinate 12,030 of MIQA02019957.1, forward strand.
ACTCTTGACCAAGCGAATGCATTGCGCCATGAAAATGAAAAGCTCTTGCGGGAGAAAGAAGCCATGACCGAAGAACTTGTCGCGGTCAAAAAGCATCTCAGCGCGTTCGAAAACGTAAGTACCCAGCCTTTCCTAGGTCTTTCGTGGGTTGCATGCTGACAATAGTTGTCAATATTAAAGGAGCAGAAGAAGGCATCGATTCTTAACCGTTTTGTCGAAAAACATGGCGATTCGAGCAAGACAGTAGTACATCCACATGGTCACTCGTCGGGTACAGGAAAAGGTGAAAGCTGGCGTCGCGATCGGGCGTGCGAAGGTCAATTGCTCGCTATTATCAAGCGATCCCATCCTCAAGCGCTCCCCCTTTACAAAAAACTATTGCGACGTCTTGAGCTGCAAGAAGTTTCACTACAAGAGTATGCCGAACGTGAAGTCGAGTATATCAACCTTCTTGTTGGCCTCGTAACAGATCAATCTTCAAATTCCCTTAAACACATGATAAAACAAGAGATGAAGAGACTTTAGAGATCGCAGATATGTTTTGGCAAATACCACGAAGAGACAACAGTCCCTTATCCGCGAGATAACATTATTAGCATTTCGCCGATACCGCAGTTCGGGTAGCATCTGCCAGACAAATCCGTGTCCTCTTATCTTTTCTCTACGTTAACAATGTGTGAGAAGCAACCAGGTGCAGTGTCACACAATGGAAGCAACCACTTTCCACTTAGTCAACCGTGGCCATGGCAACGTCCTGCTCAGTGAATTTGCCCTTTTCGGTTTCACCCACGGCACGGTTCTTGCGCTCCAAGATTTTCTTGCGGTCCTTGTTTAGTTTGAGCTTGGTAATCACCACCTTCGACGCGTCAATGCCAATGGGGACCGAAGCGCCATTCGCCTTCTCACGTACCACACGTTCCACGTGGATGACAAACTTTTTACGGTACACAGCAGTCACACGACCTTCGCGGGACTTGTGCGAGCCACGGACGATCATGACTTCATCTTCCTTGCGAATGGGCATGCTGCGAACCTGTAGTTGAACATCACATTGAATAATTTTAAGAATCATTACGTGTTTATACATTGTATCAATGATAATAGAGGAAAAGTGGTGGGCTTTGGGTTCTCCATCGACACTTACGGTTACCGCGATGCCATGAAGTGCCAGTCTACTCCAATACAGGAGCAGAATCTGACATGGACTTACAACGCTGAAAGTACCAGTGTACTAACTTACATTATACTTGTTCTGGAGCTCCTTGGACAAAGGTGCGCTCATAAGCACCCGACGCTGGGTCGAGTGGGAAGCAAAGTGAGCCTTGCGGCATTTACGGCGCGAAGAGGACACGGTCGAGTTGAACTTCACTGTGAATTAATAAGGTACCCATTACGACGTCAGTCAGAATCCTGGACTTACATCTAACTTACAAAACAAACGTCAACGTACTCTTGTTTTCACGTAAGAAAAGAGATACTGGTCATTATGGGCAATCGAAGCCAACCAACGGAAATAATTGCTTTTTGACGGTTACGAAAGACGGTTAAAGCGTTATGGCCCGGTTCACACGAACGGTACAGTGTACCATTTCTACCCTTCAATTCCCATTTCTAATGCCACGGTTCTTATACGGAGTCTGCAATCCGTTTCTAGCCGAGCGATCGGTATTGCGCACTTTCGTCGGCACCACGAGCTTTTGCTTCAACGCGTGCTGGTTATCCGACGAGTACAACGTTGCATGTGAGTAATACGATAGCGAGGCGCACAACAAGAAAGACGTTTTACCTCTAGAATGAGCGTGGCAGGCTTGGAATCGATCTGCTCCCTGGACGTCTTTAGAATCTCAGCTGCACTCGGTCTTTTTGTGGCATCAGGATGCATCATCTTCATTTCCAAACATCAACAAACCTAGTTAGCAAGTGCTCGAGGAGAAGGAATGCAACATCTACGTCGTACATGTTGAATCATTGTGCTCAGGGCATCGGTGTAAGTACAAGGCAAAGGAGGAAGCTTTCCTCTTCGGAGATTATGCCACTCTCTTCCTGCTTCTGGCAATGTCACCCTCGTAGCTACTTCCAGCATCATGATGCCTGATCCACCACAAAAATGACGTTAAAAAATAGCAGCACCTTCAAGAGAGAGACACAGCTAGGCTTCAGCTAGGTAGGTACCTAGACAAAAGATATCCGCCGACGGAAGCCGACTAGCGCTGGACAGCAGCTCTTTGGCAATATACTTTGCATCCCCTTCTCGGTCTCCTATTCGACTCGACGATTTGTTTGAAAGCATCACTTTGCTCGCCATGCCAAAATCACCAATCTTGAACTTTCCGTCCTCGGTAATAAATATATTGTCCGGTTTCACGTCAAGATGAACAAGGTCATGTTCATGAAGAACTTTTAGACCACTTGCAACGTCCCTGATTATGATCCATACGTATTTTTCGGGAAGGTCTTGGGTTCGCTTTGTTATAAAGTCTTGCAACGTGCCACCTTCACATAGTTCCATCTGCAAAAAGAAATATCCTGTCGCGATAGTAAGCATGCTGTTACTCGAAACAATTGATGCTTTGAGAAGAAGAAAGTCTACCATTTTCTTGCCAAGCTTGATAATACCGCACGATGTGGTCGAAGTTGCGTTGAGACGCGTGTAGCTTTTCTAAAGCGACGATCTCTTGTGTTAGGAGGTCTCTGTTGTTATTCATGGCGTTAAAAATCTCAAGATAAGTAGATATCCATAGCAAAAGAGTAAATGTCGTACCGTTCTCGCTTGTTACGTAGCCCTTGCTTGGACTTTTTGATGGCAAAGAGTTCTCCACTCTTTGGATCGCGAGCCTGCAGTTGACAATTCAAGTACACGTACGTCAGAATTGAGATCCTTATCTATAGGATGATGAGACCAGCAAACTTGCCTTATACACATCCGCTGACACGCCTGCTCCAAGCCACCGAATCGTTTGCAAATCTTCAAACGACGTGACAAAGTGGTTCTACATTCAACATCTCAAGTCAATGACGATCTTGTATCATGGAAAGAATATCGACAAAAAATCCACCGTCGAATCATCAATGAGAAGTCGTTTCAGAATCACTTTCAATTGCGCACGTTGTCGAATCGCCACAGGACTTGTCATCGACAATTTCGATCCAAGATTGTTGCTTAACAGCGTCGCAGGACTTGCACATGGCGGGGACGCGGTCTACTACATCTATTTACGCCCATTATATCTCACAGAAATATGAACCACTTGTTCAGCAACACTGCAACATTCCCAAACCTCTTAACCCCATGAAGTCGTTGACGTGACGACGGGGTACGCTGTTCCGAACTCGCTCGCCGCTGCGGTGTCTTATGAGGTGACCGCATGACATTCCATTCATAGGACAAATCTTTTTTCTCATACATATTGATCCGTTCCATGCGACGTGTGCGATAGCGAAAAGAGCGTTGAGACGCTACCCCTTTACCAGTTTTAGGACTCGAATCAAACGTGTCATGGCGATTACATTTCGGTTTCTCATGCTTTTCTTCTCGATCTTTTTCGTCATCGTCACTAGTTACAAAACTTAACGTCTTCTCAACACGTGGAGACGAAGCTTCTTCCATTGCCGCATAAAGCGACCGCGCTCGCGACGGCGACATCAGGTCTCGGGTCATCTTCGTGGTCACTTATTATAAAAAAGAATTAAAAATAGCATTTCCACCAATCAGCAGACTTGTTTTTTCGAAAAGGCGACAAAGTGGCGTCAAGAAGGAGAGCGAGAGATGCTAGCAAGGATTTCGTCTTGGCTGGCGACGCGACACGAGGACAAAAGTGGCGCGAATGATGCATTTGTGCTGCAGCGTTACGATGCGCTTGTAGGTGCTGCATTTTTGTGCGAATCAAACGACCTAGGACGGTAAAATTGAAGAAAATATATATCTTATATCTTGACCATGGTCGATTGTGCTACAGTCACGACTAAAGAATGCGACGTTGGAAGTGTTACGCATGGAAAATGCATTCGATGGATGCAGTATAAAAGAAAAGGAGCCATTAGGTAGTGATCAAGAGAGTTCCATGCCTGTATCGCTGCCCAGAGAACAGCGAAAGCCGTTAACGGAGCGTGACCTTTGTGTTCAAGGGCTCTGTACGTGTGATATGAATGGGTAGTTTAAGGGAAGAGAAAGAAACTGAAGTTGATATGAAAATATGGAATAGGTGTGGCATTGGAAGAGTGTTTAGTACTGGGATTGAGGCCGCAAGGTGACGAGGACCAGCCGTCGTGGTGGCCCGTGCTTTATTCGAGCACGCATCTTATCGATGAACCAACCTTGGTGCAAAGTGTATTATCTGCTGAGTTTTTATCGGAGGTGTGCTTGGTTGATTCGCATCGTTAATGTGAATGTGTTGCATTGATGATGTAGTTGTGCTCTTTTTTTTGACAGACCAATGCAGGAAAAGCTCGTTGTTGGCTCAAGATTGTGCTGAATAATCACACGATTGAGTCGAGTATTATGGTAAGTCATAGCTGTCTAGATATTGTTGATTGCACGCTTCTAATGGTCGATGCTAGATGATCTTTTCGATGGCGTGTGAGCACTTGATCCGCGACAATTACGAGGAAACGTCGCTTGTTCGCTGTTCAGAAGGTTTGGGTCTCTTTCTCGAGCTCATTATCGCTCTTCGGGAAGTTCATTTCGCCATTGAAGTGAGCGGAGAGCCTTTCGTGGTGCCAGAACCCGTGATTTCCGAGCATAGTACTGCCGATACGAATATGAAAATGGTTTCCTCAATTACAGACGAAGACATTGCTGCAGCTGCGAGAGGATCACTATCGAGAGCTGGATCACGATTACCACTTCCTGATCCCGAAACAAGCTTAGAAAATGCTCAAGACGAGAAAAGTAGCCACGAATCCGTGCTTGCACTGGAAGCTCAAGATGAAGAAAAAGAAGAAGAAGAAGGAGAGGTGATTCCATCCCATGTGGCGTTATTTCCCCATCGTTTAAAGGGAATTAAACCGTGGCAGTACGTGTTTGGTGTCAGTCTGGTCTCCCTTTCGAAGAATCCTTATCATAGTCGCTACGCCTTGATTGATCCGTTGCTTGCTCTTCCCAACATCGTGGACGATTGTGTCGCAATCCTTCGACGGAACCCACATACACCACGCTTGTTTCGTACAACGGTTCTCCATGTTCACTTGAACCAGCTTCGTGACCTCGTCGAGACCGAGGGATCAATCCCCGCGAATCTCGACCCGCAAGCAGCAGGAGCTTTACTTCTCGATTTTCTCAAGCATTTACCAGATTCGTTGTTGACGGGAGAGAAATACGACGCCTTTGTTGCTGCAGGTCAATTACGGGATGAAGAAGCCAGTGTACGGAACATCACGTGCTTAGTCAACGACTTGCCGTTGCCCAGTCAGATTGTACTGAAAAGGGTGATGGAATTGATGCAGTTTTTGCAACAAGAAGAGCATCGGGTAGTGAATGGGGTCGACATTTTCACCGCTTCGACGGTTCTAGCGCCTGTGATTGCATTCAAGAGCGACCCAAAAAGTGGCTCGCCGTCTGAACGAAGCGCACGCACTCGAGCCCATTCGCAGTCTCAAGATGTTCGATACGCGGCAGTAGGTGCTTGTGTCATTGAGCGAATGATTGAGCACTCGGCGACGATTTTCCATTCGATCCGGGTCCAGATGGTCGATGCCCTCGAGCGAGTAGAGACAAAGAAGGCAACGATGGAAATGGTGTCGCAGCAGCTGAAGCTGCAGCCTCAGATGAATTTCGTGGCGGATCGACAGCAAGTGAATGAAATCTCGCGTCTGTTTCGTGAGCATTTGGAACCCGAAAACGAGGGCAAGAAGGATGAAAAGGCAACCGAGCAGGAAGATCTGGTCTACATCTGGGCACAGTTTGGCTTTAATCGGTCCAGTCTCTTGGAAAACTTTGACCACGGGGGCGTCTTGATGCTACGAAGTCTCTTGTACTGGCTACAAAATGATACGAACGCGTTAGCGGTATTAAAAACGCGGGCCTTGCCATCCAAATTGCCATCATATGACGCTGGATTGGTGGCATCCTCGATCTGTGAATCGCTCGTGAAGATGCTCAAACTCGTGTGCGTACTGAAGCAACTCAATGCCGTCTCCCATCTGTCTCTAACGAGTGGTGCCATGTTGTTGTTTCCTTATACAGATCTCCATCAGACGAGCGGGAGATGGATATCATGGCCATGTCCTTGGAACCGTTTTGGAACCTCTTTGACGAAGATTTGTACTTTTCCAAGCTCTTCATGTTGATGTTTCAGGTCTTTGATCATTGCTGGAGTGGCTTGGATCCCAACGCAGCTTCGTTTACGCGTGTCATGACCGAGACGGAAAAGATCGTGCTCGACTTGTTGAAAAAGACGCCACAGACGGTGAATGATATGAGAATGGAGTGGAAAGCCTCCAAGACGCCATGTATCGAGATGGAACAAGAGGAAGAACAGCAAGAAGAAGAAAAAGAAGAAGAGATGGTCCAAGAGGAAGGAGGAAAACAGTCTGAATCGCCTTCGTTTTGCCATGTGAAGAAGAAACCATCGTTTGAAGTCAAGCTGGAGGACTACAAGTGCAAGTTACTCGACGCGTCGAGTATTTTATCCCTTGCCCATGTGGCATATCTGGACCACGCGTTGCCCATTACAAGTCAATTGTGTCGTTGGTTTCGGATCTATAGTTTAGAGACGAATGGGTCATCCCTTGAGACGCTCCTTTCGTTTGCGCAAAAGCAAAGCCCGACATTGTTGGTCGTCCAAGATGCTGAGGCCAATGTCTTTGGTGGTTTTGCTTCAGATGAGTGGCATCATGCGCTCCAGTATTATGGAACCGGCGAGTCGTTTTTGTTTTCCTTTACCAGTTCAAGCGCAGCGGGTGGGTTTGTCAAGTACGAGTGGAGCCGCAAGAATCGCTATTTCATGCTGTGCAACGATGAATCGTTGATTATGGGCGGTGGTGGCAACTTTGGCTTGTTCCTGGTGAGTGAATGAATGCACGTGCTTGGTAACGCGGTTGTCTCCTTTTTTCTAACTCTCTCTTGTTTTAATGGGTTTTCGATGTTCAGGATGGAGATTTATCTGCGGGAACGACTGGAGCGTGTGAGACGTTCAATTCGCTGCCCTTAACGACGTCACAAGAGTTTGCTTGTGTTCAAGTCGAGTTATGGGGATTTACCTTAGGAGAAAAGCCCACTGGACTTGGTGGACGACATAGGAGAAGCGTGTTGGAGTAAGGAAGAAAGCCAATTAGGAGAGCCACAAGAGTGTTTAGTGGTTTTTGGTGGTTTTAGTGGTTTTCAAGAAGGAAAACGGCGATCCTGTCGAGGGAGATCCCTGACAGCTCGTTTGCTTCCAGGTCGCTCGAATGCTGCTCTCTGACGCGATTCTGGGTATCTTGTGACTCGATAAGTGTATTCTACGGTAAGAATAATGCTGGATAGTGGCAAGTCAGTGGACTCCAGGGTCCCGATTTGGCTGTGGTAGCAGCTGCTTGTCGAGTTCGGCTTCAAAGCGACGAAAGGGAGCTTCCACCGCTTCTTGCTGGAGAAAAATAGAAGCAAAACGTGTCAAAAAATAAAGGTGTTGTTGCCTCACGACGTCTCTAAACAGTCGCACACCCACCTCTTCGACGGTGAGGGTTGCGCTGGCGTGCAATTGAGAGTGCAATTGTGCCAGTTCATGCTCAAATAGTTCGTGAAAGCGTTGCAAAATCGAATGGAGAAACACTTTGAGCGCTGCACAAGCTGCATCGGACGTTCGATCATGGAATAAAACGGCTTGAATGGTCTCATTTTGGAGCGAAATCATGACAAGACTGCCGGATGAAGCCTACAAGAGAGCTGGTTAGATAGGTGTCAATGGCTTTGATTGAATTTGCGAGTACTTACGGGCGTGGGGCTGCTACCAGGTCGGTCTTTCTTGTCGATTCGGCTTGGGTCAAAGTGCACCTGCACAACTTCTATAGGTTGTAGGTTACGAGCAACAGTTGAAGAGCATATACCGGTACATGAATGAATCTATAATAAGAATGCATTTATTTACCTCCCCCATCAATCTCACGGGCAAATTGGGTGAAGGACATGACAAGCGCATCGACACCCTCGGCGTGCGCTTGTGGGTTCCATTTCCACTGGTGTGTGAACAGACATACGCCAGATTGGTGATGCAGCACTTTGACTATACGCAGCTCCCCAAGGAGCGCATTCATTGAAGCTGATTAAGTTTTCGAAGCCAATGTAGCTTTATCTATAGTTTTGCACTATACTGTAGTGACATCACTTCTACTGGTTCCTATACTGGTTTTTATCTCTAACTTCTACGTAATCATATCCACCATGAGTGGCATGAAGGCGACGTATAAATTCCACGACAAAGTGGTGCATTCGTTTGAGAGCTTCCCGAGCGCAGATGAGGCATCGAACGAGTATACACCAGCAAAAGGGGAAGAAAACTTGAATCATTCCTACTCAGGCAAGATGGACGGCGGTAATCCCATTCCAGCGTTAAAATCGACCGGTCCCTACGCTGCTCTTGTCACGTCCATCAAGGTACACGCGAAATAAATACTCTTTCCCGCATTGCCCATACTAACTGCATGTGGAATGTATTCCTATATTGCAATATCAAATCAGCGAGCAAAAGAAGACAGCGAAAAGTTCTTTAAAGATCGCGTCGAAGGCCCCCTACCAGCGAAACTTTATAATCAATAAAATAGACTTAGAGTAACGTTACTTTAAAACAGTTATATTTGACCATATTTTTTCCTACAGTTCGTATTTTCAGCAATCTTTTCGACATTCAAGAGCTGTCTTGTGCTCTTTACGGCTCGATTTCACTCCCACCGCTATCGTTCCACACAGGTAGTGGCAAGTGTTCGAGCTCGCGATATGAACGATCTAAAGCTTTATGTCGCTTCTTGTATCGGCGTTTCGTAGAAGGCGCAGGAATGTGAAAAATTGTCTTGAGACTGGGAGCTTGGGGGGTCACATGCGAGCGCAGGTTATGCCTCGATGCGGTCGACTGGCTACTTGTTGTCCCTCTAGCAGTGCCATTTTTCGTGTCTGAGGTCTCAGAAGCCTTTTGAAGATGCTTTGGATTCGTACACTCGGAACAGAACCAGGGGATAGTTTTTGGTGGCATGACCGCCAGGTTTGTACAATTGAGATGAAACGCAGCGGGACAGCCATCACAACAAAGCAATTCACCTGCCAGGCCGCAGCGAAAACACGCGTCTTCGTTCAAATCATTCTAGAGGAACACGTCAAAAATACACCAAACATCACCATCACTCTCGTATCGAGCTGTTTCGTTTGAGAGAAAAACACTGTACTGTACCTGATCCGTATTGACGAAGATTTGGGTACCCTTGACGTGATCAATAAAACGACGAATGCGATCCGGGTCCATGGTACTGGACGATACAATCCGTTTGTTCCACTTGGATGTGCCAGCTGCAAACGCTGCGAGCTCGTGGATACCGCGTGCTCGGGCTTGCGAGAGATTTAAACGTTTCTGGATCAGTTTTTTCGTTGAATTGAAAGCAGGATGGGGACGTGTACAGTGCGCTATTGTTCGTTTTGGACGACCACGTTGGATGGGAGAACGTCGGAGGTATTGCTTCTTTCTCAAAGTGGATGTTGTTCTTTTCGAGTCTTTGATAAAGTCTGCCGTCCAGTCTGCGATTCCATCACAATTGTAGCTATGAAGCGCCTTCATTTCAGACAAATGATGTCCTGCTACTACCTTGTCATACCAAGTGCTCGTTGGTGCTTTGTTGTCTTCAAGATATGTCAGTTGGGGGGGTGTCAGTGACACATCCTCTTCTGTGGTCGTTGAACATATAGACGCTGGACTACTCAATGGCAACATCTGGCGAGCTTGGTGGCCATGCTCTAGAGCGTCAACGTGGTTGAATGGACGCACGCGATGACTTAGGAACAAGCGACGTGTCTTGAATCCATAATATTCAAGCCAGTCGTCTTCCATTTGCGAACTTTTCAGCACCGCGAGCGACGTCAAGTGAACGGGGCGCTTTAATTCCGGTGGCGCTGTCTCGCTTGCCGTCTGTTTGATAGTTTTTGTGGCATGAATCGCACGGGAATTCAATACGAGAGCTTTGGACCGTTTGAGGCCGATTTTCCCCGTGCACGCAGTGGATCCACATTTACATTCGGCTGCTTCACCAAAGTGGGAAAAGTTATAGTCAATCGTAATCTCTTCATTCACAGCAATATTGCGACGTGCAAAGATGCCGATTCGCTGGATCCCGTCGACATTCCTGTGTGTTTGAATCAGATACATTGACTTCAGTACGCAGCAAATGGAGCATGGAGATGGCGATATCGATGGTGGACGAGGAACGTACCACTTTTGCGTCACACTATTTGGATCACAGCAATGATTGATGAAACGCGAGTCATTGCTTCGATACTTTGCATCGATGACCGTGTTCTTTTCGAGCTCCATGAGGTAGAAATTCACCTAAACATATCCGTTGGGAAGAAACAAAGTCTCAAACTATTAGCACGGATGCTCTTGGTATTGATGATGACCATGGACGACGGGCTACTTACTTCACCATGTTCTCGGTACTTGATCATGCGACGTCGACATTCTTCCGTATCAATCACCTCGCCAACATATTCAATGATAAAGTCGCCTGCTTTGATCTTTGTATTCGCTATCAGTCCAAAGCCAGGGCCTGGAATGTATTCCACGCGTACAGATTTGATCTCTCGCCGCTTAATTGCTCGATTACTGCAGAATCTTGCATCTGGGACCGAACATGTTGCGTCCGAGCAACTAATAAAGAGCATGCGATTGTAACAACCTTCACCACAGTAGACCATCGCTTGCTCTTCTTTCTCCTCGTCTGCTGGTGGAGCACGTCCGCTTTTGTCGGCCAATTCTCGCTGTGCTTTCACATTCGCCATCCTCGTCGTCCGTTTGGTCATGGATTTATGCGTCTCTTCATAGCACGTACATTTGTGCACGGGAAAATCGGCAATCGGCATCTTGGTTGATACATAGACACAGCGACTGATCTTGCCAAATGGCGGGGGTCGACGTATCCATTGCCGCTCTTCGAGGTGTTTGATCTCGAGGTCTTTAAATGGTAATTGAAATTCAATCGGATGGGTGTCCAGTGATACTTTTGAGCCATTTGTACGGTGTTTGGCACGAAGTGGCACGGAGGGCGGTAAATTGCGCGCGTCCTGTTCGAGAAGTTCGAGAAACCGAGTCGTCTCGGGGTCCACAAGTGCCAAGGATTCGCTTTCGTGCTCAAGTGGCACTTTGTTTCTTTTCTTTGATTGTAGTCGATCGTGACTGCACTTGACAGTCGGTTTGATTACCTCATCGACTTCGAGTTTACGTTTCCTAGTACTAGCGGAGAAACCCCGGAGTTCATAAGGCATATTATTATTCGTAAACTAGCGCTTGACGCGCGCGAAAATCACCCCTACACTTGGTATTTGTATCAAAAAAGCACGACGACATGGGATTGGATGAAATACCACTATTCAACGCCTCTCATTGGTGAAAAACACGATGCCTGACACATGGCTACATTATTACATTACACACACTCGGTTTCCTTGGCATTGACCTCTTCGAGCACCGCAGCCAGCGTCGTAACCGCGTCTAAATGGGCGAAATCCGTCTCTGCCTTCTTGAGGACACTACGGAGATACAAGCGACACGAATAGAGCGCTTTCTTTGTGCCTTGTGCCATATAATCTTGTGCCAGGCGAGCAGCAGCCGTACACACCTCTTGGACCTTTGGTTGCTCATGTTCCCACCCGGCCACTTGGAGAGCACGACACTGTTTTAAGCGGCACTCGCGTGCCTTATCCGATCGCCCTTCGAGACCGTCATTAAAGTGAGCATATACTTGCCACACCTTGGCGTCGTTCGTTACGATCGACGTCACACGGCCAAAGAGCATGGCCAATTGCCGCTTGTAGTGGGAATGCGACCGTGGAGGCGTCGCATCTGTGGCGACGGCCACTTCATCAAACGCCATCAAGTCGTCGTCCGGATCGTTCTCAAGTTCCTCGCCTTCTTCCTCCTCCTCAGTCCCCGCTGCAGCTTCTGGATCCGCTTCAAACTCGAGTTTCTTCAGTGATTCTGGATACACAATCGCTTCGACCAGCCACGCAAGCATCTCGCTGTCCACGGGGCGTTTGTGTTTCCCACGCAAGTCCAAGAGCTGATGCATGGCGTACATGGCTTCACCATAGCGTTTGGTTTCCATGGCACAGAGGGCAAAGTTTTCCCACATTTGCCACATGTGTCGCTTTTGTTTCAACGCTTCTTCCAGCACAACAAACGCTTCGCCATACCGTTGAGTCTGCAAATGGATGGAGCCTAGATTGCCCCAAGCTTCGCCATTCTCGGGCTCGAGCTGCACAACCCGCGTAAAGGCACGTAAAGCAAGGGACCAGCGATGAAGACGCATTGCCATTGCTCCTAGCGTAAACCAAGCGCCGGTATGCATGGGTCCAACCTGCACGGCATCTTCGTAATGCCCAATAGCCGTCTCCAGCTCTCCCTTTTCAAAGAAATACCGACCAAGAGAACGCTTGGCACGCGCAAAGCGGTGCTTCGAGAGGCGCCAGGACGTCTCATAGTGGGCAGGATCCTGCGTCAAATCGCCAAGCGTGACCCACATGAAGGGCGTCGGGGCGATCGCGAGTCGTTCGCGCACGAGCTTCTCAGCGCGCAAGGGTTTCTCCAGGAGCTGGTAACACTGGACGACGTCATCCCACATCTCAAGCTCTTGACAGATTTCCACGGCACTGCCCAGGACCCCCAGCTTCATGTATCGTTCGGCCAAGTCTCGTTTCAAGGCATAGCGAGGTGGAAACGCCAAGGAATAGACAAACGCCATGCGTTCGAAAGCAGGTGCAGCATCGGCAATCGACTGGAGCGTGGATTGGGTAATCGTAAGGCGCGTCGTGTGTTGATCAACGAGCGCTTGCATTTGCAAGACGGCACGTTCGCGTCGTTTCGAGCTCTCACACTCGAGCCACGCGCGCTCGAGCAACGCTGTCGAGTAGACCATCCAATTGTTGGGATTCTCAAGCACGCGCGTGACATAGGGCATCATTTCTTCGCGCGTGAGTCCATCGTTTGCATTGCTATTCTTGACATCGAGACATAAGCTTAAGAGCACGAGCTGGTCGACAATCTGGAGATTTCCCTGCTTCGTTCGCGTCGGGTCTTCAAACTTGATTGTTTCCAGTAAATAATTGTCTTGATCCACTTGATCCAAGTTCACATGCCGATACGAAGCCTCCCCCTCGAGCACAAGCTTTTGAATCGCCTCGTCTTCGACTGTCAGCTCTTCCGGAAGAGCTGCCTTTTGTTTCCCACCAAAATCCACTGGTGTCGACTCAGCGACTGCCTTTGCGTGCATTGAGAGGGCTTCGTCGTCTTCATTCTCGAGCGCTTTCTTGGAGGCGGCGAGCAGTACCATTTGCGCGACACTTTGCTGCTGAAACTTGGTACGTTTGCCTAACGAACCGACAAGTTCGAGCGTGAGACCAGAGATCTCTTTGGCACGCCGGAACGTGGCCTTGCCACGCTTGTTTTTATCAAAGTAATGTTGCGTCAAGCCCCACTCGACATACGCCCGTGCAAGGAGGTATTGTGTCTCGTTTTCGGCGTCAAACAGGTCACTTGTTTGCAAGGTTTGGAGATAACCACGACGAGCTTCAAACCAGAGGGTATTGGATGGTCGTTTTGATAGCATGAGGCGTTCATGCGCGACTGCTGCCCGTGCATTCCACCACGGGGCTGATGGGATCTGTTCTAGCAAGTGGCCAAGGGCGTGGACGGCAGCTCCACCGGTTAGTTGACGCTTTAAAGGTCCTTGGAACACGTCATCCGACACTTCAGTGTCATGTTCTCCAATTACAAGCTCAGTAGCAGCCACGGACCAATCATGATAGGCAAAATTGCCGACAAAGTCAAGAAAACACCGACCAAGGAGCAAGAAATGAGGATATTCACAAATGGAAAATGGACTTTCGCCATCGACTTGTAACGCTACGAGCGCGTCACTTTGCGCGTGTTTCACGGTGCTCTCGTCGGTGCAAGTCACGACTTGCGTGGCGAGATGGAGCACGTCCTGGAGACTTTTGTGGTCGAATGCAGGGCCCGTGTAATTGGCTTGAACGTACATGTTCAAGAAGGTAATACCAAGAAAAAAGACTTGGTAACTCGCGAGTAGACGTTGCGGGAGACTTGCGCAGTCGTCCAGCAAGTAGCTCTGGAGTGCCATGGCAATTGTGCCACAAACGTGCACGTCTTCCTGGTCTTCAGTAGTTACTTTTTTTCGTCCTTGTGCCACGGTTTGTACTATTTTCTGAGCTTGTGACAGTCGAATGATATTCGCGTACTCGCCTTCGCAGATGAGTGATGCCATTGTCAATACCGTCGCCATCTCCTGGTCATGCTCAAGCTCTTGTAGGACCTTAATACTTTTGATGTCACTCGTTAGCACAGCACGCTCGATTGCGAGTAGATTTATTCGTAGCAATTGTAGTGCACCATCGTCATGTGTGTCGCCGTCGATGACCGACATATCTGCTCCAATAATGCTTGAAAGTAATGCAGGTATAGAAAGTATTACTAATACACCTCGGCGGTAGTAGTATTTAGAAATACTATTACTGGTGAGGCAATATATTATTTTGGAGTCTGGACGAGAACCATGGAGGACGCCGAGCCTGACCAGGTGACAACGATGACACCAGCCCAAAAAAAGCTGTTTGAGCTACGCATGAAGATGAACGCAGGGAGAAAGGCCAACAAACAGGTGCGGTGGTATGCTGGGAAGGAAACTAAGTCAAGTTGAAGTGACGCAAAGTATGTTTGTAGGAAGTTGCAGCAGAACACGAACGGTTAAAGAATCACGACAAGAAGGCCAAGAAGGAAGAGCAATATAAGAAAAGAGAGGTAATGATTGTTTTAAACTTTACACAAGCGAAGGTCTTCATAATAGAGTTGTGCTGGTGTGCCGATTAGGAGAAGAAAGCGGTTGCTGCAAGAGGCAAAGCTCATCTTTATGAGACAGGTTTGAAACTGGTGCCCTGGTGAAATGGAAGGAATCAGTGCCAATCTGCTTGTGCTTGTCTCTAAACCCTTTTTACCAGCCGAAGTGGCTGAGATAAACAATAAGAAAGCGAGCAAAAAGGAGAAGAGGAAAGCAGCGTTCGGGTGGGACGTCTTTAACCAAGACTCATTATATAAGGCTTACAAAAAACGGCTGGTGAACTTGTCCACGTCCGAAGAAACCGCTGCGTCTGTTACTGCTTTAGGCAAGGATGCGGTATACGACGAGCTAGCGTACGGCAAGGACGATAAAGTGGAGGAGGTATACATACTGGCAAGAAAAAGGGACTTGGTGGTAGCTAACTATTTCTGTTTCTATTGATAACGCAGGAAAATGTGGAACGCATGGCACGGGAGCTTGAAGAGCGTATTAAGGGGCGTAAAAAATTCAGTCGGCGGCGCCCGCACTACGAGGGCGAAGATGTCGACTACATTAACAGCCAGAATCGCATCTTTAACCGCAAGGCTTCACAGGCCTTTGACAAGTATACGGTGGAAATTCGGCAGAACCTTGAACGTGGCACTGCCTTGTAGTTTACGTGATAACAATACATCGCATAAAAAAAGTTTTTTATTCGCGCACTAAGAAAGTAATCAAGAGTGATTTCTATTTTTTCTTCTATTGCTCCCTTTCCCATTTTAAGATAAAGGGTTCTGCCATAAGGCATTAAACTATCAAAGTGCATATTTAGTGACAGGTCACTACTTCAGTTACCACTAAGTACGGCTGAAATCATTATAAGAGCATCGCCACCGGTAAGTCTTAATCAAGGTTTTAACCAGATTTAACAAGCCGATTTTTGATTGGTATAATGGTTGAAGCTGACTATGATACGAAGCTACGGCCTGATCGGTCTGTCATGCCCGAGCAATGAAGATCAGATGAGAAATGAAGATCGGGCATGTGGAGTGACAGGTTGTGTGAGTGATGTGAACTTTTGGTTGGTCCGAAGATGACGTGGCAAGGCCTGATCAGGCCTGATCAGTCGAGATCGGTGTTCGTGAGTGATGATAACTTATGGTTTGTCCGAAGATGACGTGGCAAGCCCTGATCAGGGCCTGATCAGCCGAGATCGGTGCTGTATGGTTGTCCTGACGGGGTATAAAGATCGGAAGTGTGGTTTAGAAGATGAATTGAGTCGTGATGATGATGACCCAGAGCGTTTCCGAGGTGATCAAGGGCTGATCAGCCTGATCACCACCTGATCACTTGGTCGATCACTATGGCGATCGTGATCAGGGCTGATCAGCCTCTGATCAGCGTTGATATGCAAGGGCAAGTAAGTTCTCGGTTTGGTCGGACTATATACGAAGTGAACAAGTGCTGAAGAGCAGGTCGCAAGTGTTTTCGAGGTCGTTTGTTGAAGATCAGGATGGGTCGAGGATCTTTTGAAGAGTCGGGTCGTGATCAGGGCAGAAGCGGTACAGATCAGCTTGAAGGTGCAGCCAGGATGGTCAAGAGGGTGTTACGCAACCGTGCGACGAAGTAAATAGGTTCGAAGTAAAGGTCAGGCATGAGTTGATGTATGGTACACAGGTATAGGACATTGCATATAATAACAGGTTTAGATTTTCCCCCTAAAGCAAAGAGTCGCTCCGCCACGTGTGCGGTCATTGGGAGCACAGGGTTGATTAGTCCCCTCTTGCTCAACTGATTCCCGGTTAAGACGCGCTTAGACGCATTTTGGCTTACCGGAAGACCCCCGACGGGTTTGTTTTAGGTGATCGAACCTCACCCGCAACGCGCACGTGTTTGGAACACGTTAATAATATTGGTAAAGGTTTTGTGGAGATAACGTTTGTGGATTACTGTGGAAGATCGTGGATTGATCGCATTTTCTTGGTTTCGTTATATATCTCTCTCATTGGCTGGCCTGATCAGACGAACTTTCCTTATCAGTGCCTAGATACTGAATAAGTGTCGACCCCAACCCGTTCTCCGGTGAAGATTTCCACCCGAGGACACCCCCCGTCTCGAGAAGGTCAACCCTCCGACCTGATCAAGATCATCCTTTTCGTCACCGAGTCCACCTAAGTGAGTGTAATCAGCCCCGATCGACGGGTACACAAGGTGAGATGAATTTAAACATAGATCCTGACGAGCATGAAGACCGGCCAGATGACCGGGAGGATCAGATCAGTCACCACAGTGGTGATTCATCTGATTCCGATGCTGATCAGGATCGGCGGAGTACCCCCTCCGATAGTTGATCGTCCGGGCCAGTGGGTATCCGGATTCCACCCAATACTTCGGTCATGGATTTGGAAATCGGCTCCACCACAATGGTGCGCGTGCCCGGATCACTTGGTGACTCAGGATATCACCGTGATTCCTTTGATGATGAAAAAGATGTGAAAATCAAAGTGGAGGAAACTTTTTCGGGTGTATTGGAGGAAGGCGTATCGCCTCCGATGCTGTCCATTTCTAAAGGAAGCGATGATCGACCTGGTTTGGTGGAGTGCCAGGTCGAGATTAACGATGAAATAACTCCCCACATGGCCCCGATCGGGGCCGATCTGGGTTATAGTAAAGTTAACTATAACCCAGGAAAGGATCGAGGTGTCAACCTTGATCCTATGCATAAGAAGAAAATGGAAAAAGACAGAAAAAACATGGGGGCGGATCATTGCGATCCACCTAAAAAATATGTGAAACCTAAACCGAAGATCTTCGAGGAAGACGAAGAGAAGATCGAACCAGCCGAGAAGACCACTGTCCAAGATGTGGAACGACTGTTCTATCTTCGAGAGTTTCACAAGTTCCTGGTTACCAACCCAGTGATGAAGATCATTAAGCCTAAGATCATCGGGAAGCTGGAAGGTCGAGCGACCCGGCCGGTGATCACAGGCAGTCAACTTGATCTGATCAGGAACCTCTTGGCGCAGATCGACGAGGTTGGCTTCACTACTGGTGCCTTCGACGCGAATATGCTATTCGATCTGGATCAAGAGACGATCAGAGAATCTATGATCACCCTGTATGATCATCTTGCCTCGTTACTAGGGGCGAACCCAGTGGTTCAGTCGCCGATCGCGGATCCTTCGCACCGATCACAGTTGGTGGAGTATCCTATGGATATCGAGTCGATCTATCAATCGTCATCACAATCTGGAGCGGCATCCACCGACTCCTCGGTTGGGATCACACGTATGACGTTGGGCCCGAAAGGGATCCAGCAGATCGACCCCAAGATCGAGTCGCAGAACAGGAAGAGAAAGCCTGAACCTGGTAGAGTCGGATCGGACGATAGTTTTGAAGATGCTCAGGAAGTGCCACAGGCCAATCCGACCTCCAATACCGGTCCAACCAACATGCCGGAGGTCCCAGAGCAATTAAAAGCCATGTTCGCGACAATGATGAACCGATTTGCGGGTGATCAGTATGGATTGCCTCAATACGCACCTGGGCAAGGACAACCATGGCGATCGGCACCGAATATGAATCAGTCTGCTGAGAAATCGGTCAAGAGACCCGTGGATGTGGAGATGGAATCAGTCCGATCAGCCGGAATCGTTCGTTCGATATGCCAGGCCGATCACCAGGACCGATTTCACCGATCACCCCCGCGAAGTGATGTGGACATGGAGACAGAGGGCGAGATCAGCCAACATTTCGATCCAGATGATCTGGACATTGAGATGCCTCGTAGAGCGAATATGGCCTCCGCGCAGGCATTTGACAGTGAATCAGGAACGATCACCCGAGTACGAATGTCTGCGATCTCGGAATTGAAAGATTTCACTGGAAAAGATATGGATGACGATCAGGCCAGAGGTTGGTTAAGCCGGACTAAGTCAGCTTTTCTGAGGGACAAGACACCGGAAGCTGAAAGATGCCTGATCTTCGCTGATCTAATGAAAGGTCCAGCCAAGAACTGGCTTAAACAGCTAAGTCGAGAAGTACGTCTGAAGTGGCCTCGTCTGTGTGAAGAGTTTGAAGAACAATATTGCAACTCGGGGGTGTCTGTCGCTAGACAGTACTACCACATGAAGAAAAGATCCGACGAGACGCCGATCGAGTACTTACATCGGTTGAATGTTGCTGGTCTACGCGCGAAAATGCCGATCAAGGACCCACGACACCCGGACATAGCCCGTGAACATATCGAACACTTCATTGGGACTCTGGACAATCGCGATCTGGCTGATCAGCTAACCCTGCTCCGTATAAAGGACTCAGAACAACTGGAACTAACTCTAAGGACGCTGCAACGGGCCAAGAGTCGACAGCCCAAGGTCGAGGTAGGATCGAACCGATACCGGTCAAAGCCACACCCTGATCAGGGCAAGATACCGGAAGCACGACCAGCCAGAGCAATTCGAATGATCACGAAGGAATCAGACAGTTCAAGCTCGGAAGAAGAAAGTGGCCAATCAAGTCTGAGCTCGGACGAGGAACAGTACCGTCATATATTTACGACGGAACCAACGTATCGCCCGAGATCATCGACTAATGGCATGGACGGAAACCTGGTGGTATTCAACCTGATCAGGACAGATCTCGTAAGAAATGTGTGCATTGTGGGTCGACCAAACATGGAGATCGTGATTATTGGAAAAGAATTACGTGTGGAAAATGTGATCGTAAAGGTCACCCTTCTGATCACTGTTTTTTCGTGTGCAAGACCTGTGGGAAGCTCCATGACGCCGGCGCCTGCCCGATCGAAGAATTCTTTAATCTGATGCGCAAGTGGTATGTGCCGACTAAACATGCTGGTATGCTCCCACCAGATGTTGAGAAGATGTTAAACAAGATCGCTCGCCAGGTTGGAATCTGGTTCGAGCCGAGCGATCTATGTTCTGCATTTATGCATACGTCGGTAGCGGAGATAAGTTTGAGGAAAAGAAGATAACCGACAATACATGTTCTAATTCAAATTGCACCGATCGGTGTCCGATCTACAGTCTCAGAGTGGATGAATATTCCCGATCGGACGTGATCATGGAGTTGGACCTACTGCCCGGTGAATCCCGAGGATACTGGAAGTATCACTCTCCCGACAAGTGGTTTAAACAGGCTAAAGCTAATGGAAAGGTCAACAATGAGAAAGCCACTATTTTATTTGACTCTGGGGCGGAAGTCTCGATCATCGACTCCGCCTTTGCTCGTAAGGTGGGATGTCGTATAGACAGTACCCAGAGGCAAGAATGTGTTGGGATCGGCGAGAGTTCATATATGACGGAAGGACGATCACGTGTGAAGATCACCCTGGCAGGATCCCTGGTCTACTATTTTAATGCTTGGGTTGGACGGCTAGCCGGTCAAGACGCGATATTGGGGATGGACTTTATGGTACCAGCTGGTATACGACTTGACCTATCTCATGGAACCCTGACTCTGCCGGACGAAGTGCAGATTCAGTTATCTGGCCGACGACCTTTATATGGTACTCATGTACGGATGTTAAAGATGGGTCAGTACGAGAACATTGGGGTGTACCGATCAGTCGATGTCACGATTCGGTCGAGTGATCGGCAACAGAAATTGTGGCTGACCCGTGGCGAACGTTGGGTACCAACGTTCGTTAAAGGTATCGGCCGATCAAGCTAAATCAGAGTCACAAATATATCCGATCAGCCGCTGATCATCCATGAAGACATGATCTTAGGGATGTGGTTACCTGAGGGAAAGTACCCCGACAGATCGGATATGTTTCAGTGGGATCACGAAGATACATCGAATGGCAGAATCTGGCTTATCAAGCCACCACGGACATGATCAGTGACGAAGACTTAGCGGATGAAGACACCTCACCTATGGTCGAGAAGCCGGAGTATTCTACGCCGACCAAGCTGCTGATCAGGAGGCCACCGACCGAAGCGACAGGGGAAGGCCGGGTCAAAGAAGGTCCACAGATATTGAGTATAATTAGGCCCGGCTCACCGAAAACAACGGACCCAGATAGCGGAAAGGACAATGAAGAGTCCAAGCACGATCATGAGAAAGAAAAGGAGGAGGAACCAGCCGAAGTCATTACAGAGGAGGGTGAACCCGAAGTAAACCAGCAGTCGAGTGACGTACAAGGAGCGATTCAAGATGACGCCGATCAGAAAAAGGTAGATCAGGTGGACGAGCAAGTGTGTATACACGAAGGTGGCGATCAGTACATTGAAGGTATCGAGAAACAGATGGCCGTGTTACCGGAAGTATCACCAAATATGCCAGAAGTCACCATGGAAGATTTACAGGTCGGTGATCCCGAAGTAAACACGCCCGAGCAGATCGATCAGCTAAAGAAGATCATCTGGAAGAGGCGTCACTTACTGATGGGGAAAGGTAACGCCCTACCCCCAGCCGCATTCGGAGCTGTCTGTGATATAGACGTGGGAAATGCAAGACCGATCACTCAGCGTTGTCGTAAAGTTGCACCTCAATACCGGGAAAAGTTATCCGATTTGATCAAGGGTTTGCTGAGTACAAAGATCATCCGACCATCAACATCGCAGTGGGCATCACCCATCGTGATTGTGATTAAGAAGAATGGGGTTGATATTCGATTGTGTATCGACTACAGAATGGTGAATCGCCTCACGAAGTTGATGGTCTACCCGATGCCCCTGATCAACGACTTATTAGAAGATCTGGATAAAGTTTTATGGTTTTGTTCGTTGGATATGGCTAGTGGTTTCTGGGTGGTTTCGATGACTGATCGCGCTCGAGAGATCTCGGCTTTCGTTACACCTTTTGGACTTTTTGAATGAAATCGGATGCCGTTTGGATTAAAGAACGCCCCACAGATCTACCAGAGGCTGATCGACAATGCTCTCTATGGGTATTTCCAGATCAGTGCTGATCGGGAAGCCACTGATCTACATGATGTGTTTACGGAAGGTGAGCCAGACCAAGATCAGAGCCGATCAGTATTGGGAAGGCGATCATACATAGATGACATCTTGGTCACGGCAACATCCTGGGATATGCTATGCGATAAGGTCGAACGACTCCTAGACACCTGCGAGCGCTGGAATTTGTCGATCAGTGTAGTCAAGAGTTTCTGGGGTCAACCCAAGGTCGCTTACCTCGGCCATAACGTATCGATCCAAGGGTTGGAAGCAAACCCGAAAGATCTAGCCGCTCTCAGCAACTTACCTTTCCCCCGATCGTTGAAAGCCATGCAATCCTCCCTCGGATCACTGAATTATTATAGCAGATTTATCGAGGACTTCTCGATCTACGCCGCTATACTTTATGAATTGAAGGAAGTCGATTATCATGGCCTGAGAGAACGTGATCGGATGGGAGGATCACCAATTGAGACTGATCACGAGGTTGAAGCTATCGAAACAAATCTAGAGACTGGATCACCAACTGATCGAACTATGCCAGGGTCAGAAGACCACATGAATCGAGCTATGGTAGCCTTCAGTATGCTAAAGGCGAAGATGATCTCGACGCCGATACTGAAACACTTCGATCCGGAGAAGATTCCCGTGGTGATCCTATATGCCAGTAAATGGGCAATATCGGCCGCACTGGTCCAAGATCACCATGGAGGTTATTGCCCGGTGACGTTCACAAGCCGAACATTAAAACCGAATGAAGTTAACTATGGCATTGTGGATAAGGAAGTGCTAGCGTTATTACGTGTGTTGGATGTTTGCTATTCTATGCTGGTAACTAGATCAATTAAGGTATTATCCAAACGATCTAGTCTGGCATGGTTACTATCCGCGAGTGGTTTAGACGGAAGACTGGGGCGATGGGCAGCGGTGTTATCTCAGTGGACTTTGGAGATCATTAAGTGCACAAAGGGCGAAGAAGAAATTCTTGGGACGCTGGCAGCCAGCATCACGCCCCGATCAGAAGTCGATGAAGCCCTGATCGAGGTCGCTCCTCGGAAGCAACCCCGTGAATCGATCACTATACCCCCACCGATCGTCGGCTCAGAAGAAGATCTGATCGTTGTAAGCTTCGACGGATCAGCGAGTGTGAAGAAAGGCGTAGGGGCGTATAGCGCGCTGTTATGGAAACTGCCAGAGTGGACTGTTATATCAGCCGGGTCAGATTATACTCCAGGTATCACGGTCAATGAGGCTGAATATCGTGGTCTGCTGCTAGGTTTGGATCTCTTGCAAGAGCAAAAGATCGGAAGAGTAATCATATGCGGAGATTCAAACCTGGTAATTCGGCAGATCACTGGAGAGATCGACTGTAAAGCGCCGCGGTTAAAACTACTGAATGATCGCGTTATGAAAGCTTTACGTGGATGGCCAAGACATGATCTTTTGCATGTGAAACGTGATTGGAATCGGAGTGCAGATCACTTAGCAACTATGGCTATGCGTGATCAGGCCGGATCGATAATCACTGATCAAGCGCTGTTGGAAGAACTGGTAGAGATCAATAGGCTGCCGGAGCTGATCCGTGTGGAAAACGAAAAGGAAGCAGCCCAGATCTTGATTACGACGAGATCACGAACCAGATCACCACCCAACAGATCACCCTCTCGCGAAAGCCTGACAGAGGAAATAGTACAAGAGATGCGGATCGAAAGAATTCTCAAGGCTCAAGACAAGGAAAAATGGATCGGTGACTTGAAGGCGTTTCTAAAGGGTGATCTGGAGAAGCTAAGCCAGAGTGAGGCAAAAGATTGTGCCAAGATCGCGTCTAACTACGAGATCGACGAAAACGATCTATTGTTTTACTATGTACAAGCTGATCAGGCCGATGCGGATTTGGACCGATCGGCCAGACTCGTGATCCCGGAGACCTTACAAGCTGATATCTTACACCATTATCATGTTAGTTTGGAGGGTGGCCACCAGGGCGTAGGACGAACGTACCACAGGATCCGTAAACATTTCCATTGGAGAGGATTATATCGAAGTATACAAAAGTTTGTTGGAACATGTACGGATTGCGAAACTGGAAAAGGGATGCCAAACATCCGGGGGAGATCACCTGGAAATATCCAGGCGACCTACCCTTTCCAAGTGATCGCGATGGATCACATACCGTCCCTCCCAAAATCGTTCAAAGGCAATACCGAGCTGCTGATCTGGACTGATCTGTTCACGGGATTGGTGATCGCGAAAGCGGGATCTACACGAACAGCTCAACAAGTCGCTTGCAGTTACGAAGAATGTGTGTTTCGACGGTTTGGAGCCAGTGAAGTGATCAGGCATGATCGTGAACCAGGTTTTATGGCCGAAGTGTTCCGATCCTTTAATCAGATGCTTGGCCAGAAACAGAGCGCGACCATGGCGTACCGTCCACAGGCGAATGGTAAAGCCGAGCGGATGGTACAAACGTTGACCAGGGCTATCAAAATGTATGTCGCAGACCCCGCTCAACAAGATTGGGATGAATATGCGGAGAGACTGGTGTTTGCATTAAATTCCTCTTTTGATCCGATCAGGGGAGATACCCCATTCTATCTGGCATATGGCTGGGACCCCCGATCTACCATCGAGTCGGTGATCCCTGTTGGTTGCACACGAGGTCGAGATCGCGAAGCTCGTCGATGGCGTATGGGACTCCAACGTCACTACCAACATGCGCGGGAACAAGTCAACGAACGATTACGAAGGGCCATCCAAGAAAGAGCTGATCGGAACAATGATCAGGCCGATTCGCACAATATCGAGCCAGGATCAAGAGTTTGGCTTTACTTGGATCGCGTGAAAGAAGGATATGCCAAGAAGCTAGCACATCTGTGGCATGGACCGTTCCGCATAGCCGAACTAATCGGTGATCATGCCGCTCGGCGGATCACCGCAGGTACTGATTACGGAATTTTCCCGATTGCTCACTTGTCGAAGTTGAAACTGGTCCGAGAATACCCTGATCGGCCTAAAACTGGGCTGTCATGTGAAGATCAGCCAAGGTTTGATTTTGACGAGGCTCTCTTACCCGAAGATAGTTGGGAGAGAACGTTGTACCCGAACGAATTCGAGGTGGAGAAGGTTTTGGATACCCGATCAGGCAAGAAGACTCGTTTTGGCCGGACCCACCGTGAATATTTGGTTCGTTGGAAGGGCTACGGTGATCCCGAGTGGATAGATGAGCGTGATCTGAACTGTGGGGCGTTATTGAGAGAGTTCGAACGTGATCGGGTGAGAAGGAATCGTTTTGAGGTGATGCAAACCCACGAAGAGGGTAACCAGGAATCTCAATAGCCTGGGTTGACACATTGTGACTGATCAGCAAATATGAAGATCGGGCAAGTGGAGATCAGGGCGGTTGGACTGGTTTGGAAGAAACGGATGCATATACATATATATATTACTCAAGAATTATACCTGTACACATGAGAGCGATCGACCTACAAGATGGAAGTGACAATGAGACATGAACAAGATATACGAAAGTGGAACGAGAAGATCATCAAGAAATGTCGTGATATATTAAGTGATTATGGAAAACGAAATAAAGGTTGGTTATCACGACGATCACGGGCCATATTTAGTGCGCAGGCGAGAAACCTTGTACCCTGGATGATCCATGGGACTCGATCGGAACTGGTTTCGCCAAGGCTCATGCTGATCGGTCCAGAGCAAGCAATCACGCAGTGTGGCGACCGGAGTTATGTGCCCATAACTGGGATACCAATCCCCGCCGTCAGCCTTGAGTCCTCGCGATCCCGCTCGACGAACAGTTAAATGCAGGACGCCAGGGAACAGGAACACGTCCAGATCACACTCGCCGTGCAGGATTCCGTCCACGACATAATCGCAGATCGTGGCCCAAGCAGCCCCGGCTTTGGTACGTCGACGCTTGCGAGCATGATGGTAATGCTCGATCCACGCGTCCTTGCGCATCGCCATCGTGATCGGGAAATGGTGAGTCGCCTCCCATATCGCTTGCACGTGCTCCTGGTAATATAAAGCCAGGCGTCCCTGTAGCTCGACAAACCAAGGACGATCAGGAAACGTCAGCCCGGGCATGGTTGTCAGGAGGACATCCCAGGGTGCTGAATGGAGGACATCCCAGGGTGCTGAATCGATCATAAGTTCGATAGCACCTCTGGTCAGCAACCTTGGTTGCCACTGCTTGTCCTTGGGTGCCGGCGATCTGATCGGGAAGATCCAGCCTGGCGGGCGGGACCACAAGCGAGGGACGCTTTTCTGCCGCACTTCGAGAGCCCGAGGCGTCAGATCCCAGACCTGATCACCACTCCAAGGTTTTCGTGTAGCCATGTGAGCGGAAGTCGGCTTCCCCTGCATAGCGACATACAGATCCATGAACGGTTGGTTCGGATCGTAGCTGTAGTCGTTTTCTCCGATCGACGATCGATCCGCGGGGATGAAGACGCCCGTAAAATTGGGTGGCGGGGCGATCGCTGCCCCAGTGCCCGTCGGAGGAATGTCAGGATCAGCTTGAGCCTATTGTTCCTCCTCGAGATCATCGTCATCGTCGTCATCTGACTCCAGCAAAGTAACAGCCTGGGCCAGCGAATTCACGCCGGAATAACTTGGTACTTGCGTACGGCGATCAGTGCTGCGTGATCGGGACAGAACAGACAACGTCCTCTCGTCTAAATCAGTTGATTCGTCATCCAAGTCGACCACAAGACGTGATCGCTTGGCGGGAATCATCTTTTGCTTCGACGAGCTGGTCTGCTTACGCTTCCCAGAGCTTGAGGTCGAAGGTGCTGATCTTGGAGTCGCCGGTGAACGAGATTGAAATGACGCAGGAGCTTTTGAAGTACTGATCACGGGCTGATCAGCACTACGAACGGGCAAAGAAGCGACCGAGGACGCGGGCGAAGGCGGCAAACTCTGGCGACTGTGGCGGTGTGCCAGATGGAGTAAATGAGCTGATCAACCCAGGTAGCCGCTGCAAGGCACTGACCCTGAACCGGTGTCTGGTTTGGTCCACCTATCGATGGTCTGCACCGCGAGATTTTTCAGGTCGGCGTTATGTTGAAGCCAGGCACGATCATCGAGCTCTAGGGTTTCAAGTTTAACCCGAGCAAGATTAAGTCCGTGCCGGCAATCTTCAGCCACTTTCCGACTCTCGCACAACCTCTTCTGTATATCGGTGCGGCCGATACGAGAATCAGAAAGCTGTTTGGTCAAGAGCTGGACCTGCTCATCCGAATAGCGAGCCTCAATCTCCCGACGCTCTACATCCTCGGCAGTGCGGATCTTGTCGTGCAGCAGCTGATCACGGTCGAGACGGTGATCATCGATGCGTTGCAGATGATCTACCATCTCGACCATCGAACTCTTTATTGCCTCAATACGTTCATCTGGAAATAAACATGGAGAGTCAGATACGGATTACAGAAGAAGTGAATGAGATGAACGTACCCTGATCACGGATGGTAATAGTCAGCGAGTCGATCAGCGACTGTAAGGAGGCGACGGTGTCCGAGGGCTTAGAAAGTCGCAGAGCAGCGAGGTCAGCCGACAACTGATCACGCTCCATCGTCACACCCTGAAAGCGATCAGTCAGGTCCCGCAGTTCTTGGTCAAGCCGGTCATGATCTTTGCCAAGCCGATCATGATCTAGCCGGAGAACCGACAGTTGGGTAGCCAGATCAGCGGAATCACGTGCCGAGGCATCAGCCGCGATCCGACGATCGGATAACTCAGCCGTAAGTGCCCGGTTGGTATCGTACAGAGAAACCAACTCGGGAATGGCACTTCGGAGTTCCGATTGTAGCCGACAAGCCTCCACGGGCCCCAACGTGAATGGGCCCGATCCATCTATCAGGCGAGTGAGCAGCTCCAAGGAACGGAGAGGGCGATCCGATGGAGGTCGAGCAGGAAGACTCCAAGACGGTCGATATGAAGCGAGAGCAGTTGTCGGCCGGATGAGGCTGGTCGTGATCGGCGTAGAAGTCACGATCGGGGCGATCGCAGGGGTAGCCGAGCTGGAGACGGAGGGCGAAGAAGCGATCGGGCGGGCAGCCGAAGAAGACGAAGAAGGAAGAGGAGATTGGCTTGCGTCGGCCATGGTGATCACCAGAGAGGAAGTTCAAAAAGGAGTAAGTCGAACTGCAGTCGTTGTGCGGCTACAGTTAGTCTCAGGGGCGGCTGTGGTGAAGCGATCGGAAAATATTGGGACTGAAGTGGACCACACATGGCCGTTGAGTGGTGACGATAGAACACCCATCAACATATGACGGTTGATGGGTGGGAAAAGGTTGATCACGATTAAGAAGAAAAGGTGGTGGCCAACGGGATTTACGACGTGGAGAAATCAGCCAAGTATGGTCGTTAAGCCCAGTCCCAGACACTGGCGGAATGATGGAAAGCACGATCACGATCGTTATCACAGTCACTAAGTGGAGTTCCCGTGGATGTAATAAGAAATAGTGACTGTTGACATGACGTACCAAGGGCAGGTGACCAGCCGATCTCTGAATGGTATAGTCGTTGAAGCTGGCTATGATATGAAGTTACGGCCTGATCGGCCTGTCATGCCCGAAGAATGAAGATCAGATGAAGAATGAAGATCGGGCATGTGGATTGAGAGGTTGTGTGAGTGATGTGAACCTTTGGTTGGTCCGAAGATGACGTGGCAAGACCTGATCAGGCCTGATCAGCCGAGATCGGTGTTGTATGGTTGTCCTGACGGGGTATAAAGATCGGAAGTGTGGTTTGGAAGATGAATTGAGTCGTGATGATGATGACCCAGAGCATTCCCGAGGTGATCAAGGGCTGATCAGCCTGATCACCACCTGATCATTTGGTCGATCACTATGGCGATCGTGATCAGGGCCGATCAGCCTCTGATCAGCGTTGATATGCAAGGGCAAGTAAGTTCTCGGTTTGGTCGGACTATATACGAAGTGAACAAGTGCTGAAGAGGAGGTCTCAAGTGGTTTCAAGGTCGTTTGCTGAAGATCAGGATGGGTTGAAGATCTTTGGAAGAGTCGGGTCGTGATCAGGGCAGAGTCGGTACAGGTCAGCTTGAAGGTGCAGCCAGGATGGGCAAGAGAGTGTTACGCAACCGTGCGACGAAGTAAATAGGTTCGAAGTAAAGGTCAGGCATGAGTTGATGTATGGTACACAGGTATAGGACATTGCATATATAATAACAGGTTTAGATTTTCCCCCTAAAGCAAAGAATCGCTCCGCCACGTGTGCGGTCATTGGGAGCACAGGGTTGATTAGTCCCCTCTTGCTCAACTAATTCCCGGTTAAGACGCGCTAAGACGCATTTTGGCTTACCGGAAGACCCCCGACGGGTTTGTTTTAGGTGATCGAACCTCACCCGCAACGCGCACGTGTTTGGAACACGTTAATACTATTGGTAAAGGTTTTGTGGAGATAACGTTTGTGGATTACTGTGGAAGATCGTGAATTGATCGCATTTTCTTGGTTTCTTATTATCTCTCTCTCATTGGCTGGCCTGATCAGACGAACTTTCCTGATCAGTGCCTAGATACTGAATAAGTGTCGACCCCAACCCGTTCTCCGGTGAAGATTTCCACCAGAGGACACCCCCCGTCTCGAGAAGGTCAAAACCTCCGACCTGATCAAGATCATCCTTTTCGTCACCGAGTCCACCTAAGTGAGTGTAATCAGCCCCGATCGACGGGTACACAAGGTGAGATGAAGTTAAACATAGATCATGACGAGCATGAAGACCGGCCAGATGACCGGGAGGATCAGATCAGTCACCACAATGGTGATTCATCTGATTCCGATGCTGATCAGGATCGACGGAGTACCCCCTCCGATAGTTGGTAGTCCGGGCCAGTGGGTATCCGGATTCCACCCACGACTTCGGTCATGGATTTGGAAATCGGCTCC
>MIQA02019961.1:0-17048 GCA_001887855.2 Sclerospora graminicola
ATTGAAAAAGCTGGTCTATGACAATGCCACGTCCAGAACACAGCTAATTGCCGAAATCTCAAACTCGTTGACACAAGAACGAAGATTTAGAAAAGGAAAACGTCTGCATAGAACACTGGATGACGTGCGATGGCTTTTCAAGAAGACAGCTGTTTGGGAGCGAGATCAGACGGTGTCGGACATTTCCAGAGGAACGGGACAGCACTTCATGAGAGCTGACTCCATCCCGGACAAATTTGCCCTGACATGGCGATCAATATTAGGCTGCAGTCACCGGGAGGAACCGGCAAGCTCGCTAAAAGACAGTCTTATACAATTCATGACAATTCCAAACAAAAGGAAAGTCACGAAGCAACAAAACCTGGATTTGATGAGAGAAATTCAAGAAGATAAAATTCACTTGGCGATTAAAAGTTTGGAACGACGAAAGGCGGCTGGAATAGATGGGATGGGAAATTATTTTTTCAAGGATTTCGCGTCTCTAATTTTGGATCCGTTATTGGTGGTGTCTTACGTGGAGTATCCCCACCAATGTCCTTCATGAAAGCGCTGGTCATACCTTTACAAAAAAAGGGAGATTCGAACGACGCACTGGATTATAGACCAATCTCGCTTCTTACAACGGGGTATAAGCTATTCGCTAAAATTTTAGCGCGGAGACTTCAAAGGTTTTTGAACAGGTAATTGGGGATACCCAGCAAGGGTTTGTAGCTGGTAGAAAAATGGATAAAGCAGTTGTTATGATGAAGGCAATCCTGATGAACTATGAACATTCTCAAAAGAAGGAATTGAATGACAGTGCGGGTATTTTATTTCTGGATTTCAGCAAGGCCTATGATACAGTCGATAGGCAGTATTTATTTATGGTACTTTCGGCTTTTGGATTTTCAGAGCAATTTATTGCATTAATGGAGAGATTACATGATGAGACAACGGCAGAGTTTTACGTAAATAATTCGTTTTCACGTCCAATTAGGGTGAGCTCTGGCATCCGTCAAGGATGTCTGCTAGCACCATTACTCTTCATCCTGGCAGTGGAGCCGCTAGGACTGGCGATCTCCCAAGCTCTTGAATTGCAAGGGGTGTAACCATTCAAATTTGACATGGCGGTAGAGCATCCGTTTTCAGCTTTTGTGGACGATTCCACGGTTTTTGTACGAAAAGCATCACAGGTCCCACAAGTATTACAGGTGGTGAAACGCTTTGGACAATTGGCCGGACTCAAAATTCAGCCGGCAAAAAGTCAGTTTTTTTCTTACAAGCAACCCAAGTACCAACAACGTGGTACACTTTACCGGTATTACCGGTAGGAGAATCAGTAAGATACCTGGGGTATCAATTCGGTTGGACTGACTTAAGAGAGAAGAATTGGACTCTAAGAATCAGAAGCATTCAACGCCGTTTGGCTACGGCAGCCAAGTGTAGCACTGCAGTAGCAGGACGCGTGCAACTATTCAACGCGATCGCACGACCCCCCATACTCTCTACGGCGAAGATGTTTGAACCAACTGAAGCGGGGTTACATCGATTGCTACAACTTCAAAAGAACTTCATATGGGGCAATTCGACGAGCACCGAATCATGTCGCCATAAAGTAACGCCATATTTGCTGTTTACACCGAGAGAAGCAGGAGGGGGGTCGGCCTCATTTCGATTCCGGTGGCAATAAGAGTGCAAAGACTCAAAACTGCTACTCAGTGGTTGATTGCGGCCCCAGATTGTTATCAGCGTGCCTGGATCGATTTATTGGAGCCAGCCCACCGTGACCACACCAGTGTACGTTTCACGCCACTTAGAGGTTATTCATTATGTAAGGCAGTGGGTGGAACTCATAAAAGCGGGAAGTTAATGTGGCAAGAGAGGTTTGTGAATGGCTAGGACCGGATCCCGCGCAGGCGTCGGCACTGAAATTATACACGATACAGTATCTGCCACGATTGATGGGCATCCAAGAGGAGAAGTTGCTTCGGAAGGCTCATACGTTATTGCAAGGGGAACGGTTCACCATAGAGATTGACCTAGAACTTTATAGTTTCCATGTGTTATTGCCAGCTCACATGATGCCGTTTTGGGGAACGTACAACTGGGGAGACAATCCGTGGATTCCAGAAACCAGAGCCCCTGTATTAACGGCGATAAAATATGATCGGATCCCGATGGTGACAATACGCGAATTAGGAATAGAACGACTAACTTCCTCTACCTTTACATGGCAGGTTGTAAGCCTTGGACCAGAGTCCCACACCAGGGCTAAAATAAGCAGGTGGTTGAGTGCAATAGTGCTAGCGTCTTCACGAGTGGGGATTGGCGAGTTCATTGGAGATTCGCCGCCAATAACAATGTGCAGAGGGCCTAATCTATTACAGGATTTTGACTGGCAGGTTGATGAGTCGGGACGGCTCAAAGGTGTTAGTCAGGATGGAGCTCAATGGGTGGAAGTAAAACAAGAACTGAATGGTATCCACTGGAGTATTGATGCACACAATTGTATGAGTCGAGAATTGGAGGCCGACAGTACTGATAGAACACTGGTTTTTCGTGCTCACCCGAAGTTCCATTACATTGGATGGGGAATCACAGACTCTATCCCGGTATACAAGATACCAGGATCTCTGCGGAAACAGTTTCGTAAGCTTTATCACAGGGGCGTAGCGACGGGTTTGAAGGAACTCATAGCTAAATGGAAAAGGAATTGTAACGACAGTGACTGGTGGCACAGTGCCCAAGACATCGAACCGAACCAGGTATGGTCTCATGACAATTTATTACTGATTATCAGGTTTGGGTTATGTTCCGTATGATTTCAATGCAATTAAACACATTTATCCCGAGACACAAGTACGAAGGAAGGTGTTTATTGGACTCTCGGTGTAATGGGCACAAATCAGATATATTTCATATCATGTGGGATTGTCGGCGAGCAAAAGCGATCTGGCGGAAGCTCTTACAGCAATGGTTAGGAGTGGAGATTACGGCTCAAGAGGTGAACAAGTACCAAGAACATATACTCTACAAGACAGCACCCCCACTAGGTAATTTATTGACTCAGGCGATGATGCACCGAAATGGAAGAACCGATGATGTCTTTCTGGAGTCTTTCGACAGAATCTGGAAGGGTCTATGTGGAATTTTCACGACTTGGCTATGGCAACTACGAAATCAAGTTGTGTATCAAGGCATTGTCAAGGATGAGCACGAACATTTACAGTTCATTTGGGAGCAAGGACGGGCGCAGATAGCAACGGTAGCCGAGTTTGAGAAGGCCAATAGAGATACAAGAGAGGAGGGGATCCGACTTCAAGTTAGTTTAGAAAAGCTTATTCCACTATCAGCCAGCACCAGAACCATCTCCATCACCATCTCCATTACCATATCGAGCTTCAAACAAGTGGTTAGCGCCGGTTTCGAGAAAGCTACACGTTTCCCGACCAAGTGATACTCAGAGAGTGCAAGTCATAGATTCCATACGTTCTGAGCCTATATTACATACTAGGTTTCATATGTACATAGTAGCTAATAGTTAAGACTAATTGGACTACATTTACTACTACTAATACTAGTCTCCCAGACTGTCTCATACTTATTGACTGGCACAATGTACCTACTTACAAACCCACGTTAGTGACTCCCTTTTATGACGTTGTAAGATTCCGTTTATGTACACCTGCTCCGGTTTGCCTGCTCCTTCCCTAGTAAGGCGCCTATTTCGTACGCTCTCGTAACACAGTGCCTCATTTTTAGCAGCCTGTGTACTGGGGCTCGTCACGGTGTTACGATCCACGAGTCAGATCGATTACCGTAGTTAAAACTCCCCCAAATAACTAGATGCTATACAGCGTTTTTGTCATAACTAGTTAGCGCTAGAATGTTGAGATTTTTGGGAAGCAGCATTGCGAAAGTGAAATTACTAATGTTTTTCAACGTTACGATTCGCAAAAAGTTCCTAATTTGACGAAGTCGTGAGGATAGAATCTTGGATCGGTTGGTTCGCCAGATCCAAATCAACTTACACAGTCGTCCCTCCATTCATGAACACACTTTATCTGATACTGTCCTTACCTTTATGACTTTCTTCGAAGTGCGCGAAATCGATGCCCATTATTAAAGTTTAGACTACATGTATCTGTTGGGCGTACTTATAATCTTTGCGAACGGGAAGCCTTCAGCTTAATGTCATCAGTGGTTACAATGCTTTTTCTTCAAACCAAGGTAAGGGGAGTTGCTGACTGGGCAAACCGGAGCACGTGTACATAAACGAGATCGCACAGCGACAGTCTATGGTACACTGTGCCAACCAATAGAAGACAGGATAAAAGTTACTACGACATATGCATCTTTCGTCTTACATCCTGTCGTCTTTAAAATGTGGAAACCACCGCCTTAAGCTCTCAAGCTTGAAGTTAGTTTAACGGACAATCCACGGGGAGCGTTGATCATTAAGCGCCGCAGCTCAAACTTGCCTTGAAGCTTGCTTACTTGTGGGAAGAACTACTTGTGTTCCGTCACCACATACTCCTATGCTTTGTTGTTCCTGATGCACGCCGTTTTGGATCATTTCTTCGAAGTTTTGACACCACCATGAACGGTTAATTCCCGCTTGACATTCAAGGTCAGCACTTTAGCGTCCTGAAAACTTTCTTGCTCCCAGTCTCTTAAGGCAGGTACCGGCCGGTGCACTGAACGTCTTGCTAGCTGTTAACGCAGAAAACACAAGACCAAAATTGAACGGGTCTCTTGAGGAAGGAACCTCGTGTAGCATTGCGTGTCAAAAGCGGGTACTCGATATACACTAATTGACTACAGACGGATCGTTGTGCAGCGACATCTGCCCCCTTCTAATTGACAAGCTCTTCCAAAGTAGCAAGTACCTTGCCTCGGATTTGATCCATGTACTTTACCACTTTTGACTATAGTAGCTAATCTTTCGCTGCTGCCGCATCTATCTCGTGCTTCTTGTAGGTTTCTTCTTCCGAGTCCATAATGGGAAACAAGATCGAACCCCTTCCACGCCGTTCACCACCATTTCTCCCATGTCCAGCACTTGAAAGCGCGGGGGGGGGTTCCATCACGTAATCTTTGAGGTCACGGACTAGCAATCGCGCTTTTACTCCGCTCTCCAGACTGCCGCATACTTATTGACTAGCACAATGTACCTACTCTATCTGGGGTACAAACCAATGTTAGTGACTCCCTTGTAAGATCCCGTTTATGTACTCTTAGCAACTCCCCAATCAACTATTCGGGAGGGAACGTACATGTATTCAGCAACTATGAGTCAGTCATAAATGATTAGGGTTATCAAAAATGATTACTACTGCAGCAGCTATCACCATAGTACAGTATACGCTGTAGCACGTACATTATCAGTCATTCCTTGGATTTTTCAGGTCGTGCAAAATGCGTTTATGCCGGCATTGGCAGCATGCAAACAGAATTGCAGCAATATATAGAAGATAGATTTCAATCAGTGGAAATGAGGATCATATGTAGTACTCTTGATAGTATACATGTACTCGGACACAAACTGTATAGCAAAGTAAGGCACCCTACCCGTTTATGACTCAGAGAGCTGAATATTGGAAGCCTTTCGTTCCCTCGCGCAGCGTAGATAGCGCTCGTATTGGTTCTGCGCTTTGTTCCTACCATTAGTAATTTTGTGGTCGCTCCGATCGCAGGTTCGACACTAACTTGGTTGGATCAAACAGTAAAATGTAAAGTAGTAACTATTAGTAATTCTGTAAAGACCAGCGCCTAGAAAATGTTGCAAACTTTCGATCACTCCATCTTCAGAGTATAGCCTTGCAATCATTATCCATTTAGCTTTAAGCAACGCATCTTAAACGGCTTCATGGTTTTCTCATCGATTCTCGGCACGGCGGCGCTGACGTTGGTTTACCTCGTTGCCCCTGCCACTGCCGCCGAAAACCTACCGCTTCCGTGGGACGGTCGGGCATTCGATCTCAAAGATGTCTCGGAAAAATACCTGACGCATATTCTGACGATGCGCAACAATGGCACCGATGGCGTAGTGTCAGACTACGTGTCAATCGACAACAACGGCCGCTCACCTGCTTACAACGGCGACACGGGCGTCATAAGCATCGGAGCCGACGCGAAAGCTATTTTCAAGGTGCAGAAGAACTTTCGTCGCTCGGAACTCGTTCAATTTGTTGAGATGAACACGGAAGGAAAGACATATTTTCGCACAAGTATGATGAAGAGGGAACACTTCCTGAATAGTTTTCAGTGGCAATTGATCTTTACCGAGACGCATGTATTTGAAATACGTGTCGACGCGACATTTGAAGAGCCCATGCTTATTTACCTCAACAATGGGACATGGGATCCCAAGTGGGAAACTAAGTTCGAACCTGGTACATGGTACAACTTTGTATTCGCCATTTCTGCTGCTCCGGGCGGGACTCTAGTGGAGTTTTATATGAGCGAAGGCGATGCAGAACCTGAATTAACAAGGACCCATATTACCGTCACCCCGTATATAACTTCAGAAGAGTATCACTTCGGTCTTCTTACCCTGTCAGATGATGGGAGCGAGCCTAAGATGGTGGAGGAGCAGGACATTGTGTTATTCAACGGTGTGTCGGTAGAGGCTGACTGGTCTTCTTGTTCCTTAAGCGATCGTGCCGATGACGACGCGACACAGATGGAAAAAGCCGGGGGTGACGACGCGACGCAGATGGGTGGCACGCCCTCGCCTTACAAACCCGCGCCTCGTAAGAAAGGTGACAAGATGCAGAAAGACCCCCCCGCGCCTGAAAATCCCGCGTCAGACAACCCCACGCCTGACGACGCGACGCAGAATGATGACACCTCCGGCACCCCCGCTCCTGTCACCCCCGCTCCTGCCACCCCACCTGGTGTTGTGAAACCTGCAGATAGACGCCAATAAGTGTTAAGCTTAAGGCGTACGAACTCTTGAATGTCACTTTTAGTTTCCTGCTGAATTAAAATGAATGGGTACATGTATTGTTTTCAATAACATGACAGTGATGGACGTCACTAAAAGGGGTTATAGTTGCCTGCCATTACGTTTTTCTTTGCCAGCTAGTGATGTCAAAGATAAGGTTACCCTAAAATGCATGTCATAGGCGACTGCCACTCATAGGCGGGGCCTACTATTAAGAGCTAAAACTTTACACATCAAAGCTATATTACCTTGACTTATTTTAGGAATAATCCTAAAGTAGGTTTGAGTCATCCTGATCCAGACCATTGCACGTCCTCTCATACCGAGACACGCATAGGTAACCTAAGCTAGCCTATGGTCAGACAGTGCTTCTACGTGTCGATTAACTTGATACACACTCCGAACTCCACGTCACGCATAGAAAAGGTTAGTGTTTTACACATAAGTTTGGTATTTTGCACATAATTTTGGGTAGCCCACTGTGTCTTTATACGAGTGCTTGTCATAGGCGACTACAGTTCCCCACGTGTGGAAGTGGGACAATGCTTGGGCGATCCGGGACCACTACGTCTACTCTGGTCGCCAAAGCACTGGCTATCAATGGATTGGAAGGTACAAGAGGCGCGGACGATAAGGGGAGAAGATGCCAAGACAGGCACGCATTGCAAGCTACGGCAAAGGCAAGATGGTTTATACTGGGATTGTGTGCAGCTAGTGTCGCCAGACCAGAAGCCCGGATTTTCGAAGAGGAAGGAGTGGCCGCATGGATTGGTATTTGATGCGCACCCGGCAATTCACGGAATCGCTTGGGAAACAAATGCAGAGGTGCGCCCTAGCTCTATCAAACATTGGTTGAGGCGGACTTTCAGAGGATTGTATTACAAGATCATTGCCAAGCCGTTACACAGAATTGAAACGCGATGGAACGATAAAAGGGCGCAGGATACATGGAATGGTTTTGTTCAAGAACAAACAACGCGAGATGTATGGAGGCATGATCACATGCTGTCGGACTACCAACGATGGAGTCTTTACAGAATGGCTACGTTCCAGCTTAATTGTTATTATGATGGATAAACATCACAAGGCAGGTGCGCAATGGATGATCATTGCTCGGCACCTGGGAAAGGGGTCACACATATTGTGTGGGGGTGTACGCGTGCCCAGAGATTATGGGCACGCGTTCTAAGTTTATGGAACGGATGGTGGGTCAACACGGCGGACTTGGATTCATATAAATGGTTCTTTGTGACGAGGCAGGCACCACCGGTATCACAGATAATCATGCAGAGGCTAGCGACCAGATGTGGACGTCAAGCTCAACCGTGCAGCAAGGAAATGGCAAGACTGTGGTGGGCGATGTGTTCGATCGGAGCAACTTGGCTCTGGCAACTACGCAATGAAATTTTTTTTCAAGGACTACACAGGACAGAGCATGAGCATATAGGGTATCTATGGAAGAAAACCTTGGAGCAAGTGCAGGCGGTGATTGCGTTTGAAAAGAAATATGCAAGGTCGAGGTTACGTGGAATACGACTGCAGATATGTCTCGAGAGCATCCAAGGTGAGATGCAGGATCGACCGATTGATCGCCAAAAAATTTTACGCTCGTTTCACCGAGATGAGTATCGATCAGAGGACGGTTTATACAGAGTACTACGGAATTTTATTGTAGCTAATAGTTAATAATTACTAAATAGACTACGTTTTACAACAACAACATAGGCGACTATAGCAATTTTGACAGGGTTTGGTAGTACCGTGGAAACATAGGTGCCGCCTTTGACATGCATTTTACGGTACCCATTAGAACACCTGCTAATTTACATGTTAGTCTGAAACCAATCAATTACTAATATCAGTAAGTTATAAGAGCATCGCCACCGGTAAGTCTTAATCAAGGTTTTAACCTATAAACCTCCCGTTAGACCAGATTTACCAGCCACCGGCAAGTCTTATTTCTGGTCGTAAGAGCATCGCCACCGGTGAGTCTTAACGTCAGGTCGTAATTGACGAGTTAAGACCCCGTTGCTGATCGTTAAACCTGTGTGAACGAATTTGTTCCACCGGCAAGGTTTAACGTCAGGTTTTATTCAAAAAAATCTGCCAATCATTTTTAGCTTACACCTGTAATTCCAAAAACGGGAATTACATGAACGCACTAGACCTCTTTGACAATGATGAATGTGACGACAAATAGCTCTCTTGATGCTCGGAGCGAGGATATAATCCGGCGTGCTCTTGATTTGGCATCGAAGAACCGAACCGTATTCATCATCGCACCGGCTGAACACGATTGCACCCCGCATTAGTCACAAATTATTCAGTGCCTCAAGTCATGTTGACCTTCCTACTCGTGGCCACTATCGTCCTCTCTATGCAGTCCAGCTTCAGCTTGACGTCGACCTCGTTTCCGTCGGGCTCAGTGACCACGTCGGCGGAGCTCGAGGCCATCACTGAGTGCAACGCGACGCAGTTAAGCGAAGCCGAGGCGATAATGACAAGTAACCAGCGCCAAAAGCAGTGTGAGACAGCCCTTAATCTGTCGAACGGTACGATGCTAAGGTGACCGAACGTTTATTTTCCGCCACTGCTATGTGTGGAGACGGCTCCTGCAAGGCGGCGTTGCAGGAGCTGTACATCTTAACGTGCCTACCGGACTGCCACTATAACCTCTGGGCTTGCAGCACTGCTGAGAAGCTGCTCGAGTTCTGCGGCATCACACCGACCAACACGACAAACTCAAGCTTGGATACTAGCGGATGGAGTGTTACTGCGGACCCTCCCTCTTTTGCTCCAGCTGGGGCGACGGAAGGTCCCTCGACGCCCAGTGGCACAACTGAGTCCAGCTCGGCGTCGTCAAAGTCAAGAAGCGTTGTGACGTCTGTGGTGAAGCGATCGGAAAATATTGGGACTGAAGTGGACCACACATGGCCGTTGATTGGTGACGATAGAGCACCCATCAACATATGACGGTTGATGGGTGGGAAAAGGTTGATCACGATTAAGAAGAAAAGGTGGTGGCCAACGGATATTCACGACGTGGAGAAATCAGCCAAGTATGGTCGTTAAGCCCAGTCCCAGACACTGGCGGAATGATGGAGATCACGATCACGATCGGTACTACAGTCACTAAGTGGAGTTCCCGTGGATGAAATAAGAAAAGCGTGACTGTTGACGTGACGTATCAAGGGCAGGTGACCAGCCGATCTCTGAATGGTATAGTGGTTGAAGTTGACCATGACACGAAGTTACGGCCTGATCAGCTTATCATGCCCGAGCAATGAAGATTAGATGAGGAATGAAGTCGGGCATGTGGAGTGACAGGTTGTGCGAGTGATGAGAACCTTTGGTTGGTCCGAAGATGACGTGGCAAGGCCTGATCAGCCGAGATCGGTGTTGTATGGTTGTCCTGACGGGGTATAAAGATCGGAAGTGTGGTTTAGAAGATGAATTGAGTCGTGATGATGATGACCCAGAGCATTCCCGAGGTGATCAAGGGCTGATCAGCCTGATCACCACCTGATCACTTGGTCGATCACTATGGCGATCGTGATCAGGGCTGATCAGCCTCTGATCAGCGTTGATATGCAAGGGCAAGTAAGTTCTCGGTTTGGTCGGACTATATACGAAGTGAACAAGTGCTGAAGAGCAGGTCTCAAGTGTTTTCCAGGTCGTTTGTTGAAGATCAGGATGGGTCGAAGATCTTTTGAAGAGTCGGGTCGTGATCAGGGCAGAAGCGGTACAGATCAGCTTGAAGGTGCAGCCAGGATGGGCAAGAGGGTGTTACGCAACCGTGCGACGAAGTAAATAGGTTCGAAGTAAAGGTCAGGCATGAGTTGATGTATGGTACACAGGTATAGGACATTGCATATATAATAACAGGTTTAGATTTTCCCCCTAAAGCAAAGAGTCGCTCCGCCACGTGTGCGGTCATTGGGAGCACAGGGTTGATTAGTCCCCTCTTGCTCATCTATTTCCCGGTTAAGACGCGCTTAGACGCATTTTGGCTTACCGGAAGGCCCCCGACGGGTTTGTTTTAGGTGATCGAACCTCACCCTCAACGCGCACGTGTTTGGAACACGTTAATAATATTGGTAAAGGTTTTGTGGAGATAACGTTTGTGGATTACTGTGGAAGATCGTGGATTGATCGCATTTTCTTGGTTTCGTTATATCTCTCTCTCATTGGCTGGCCTGATCAGACGAACTTTCCTGATCAGTGCCTAGATACTGAATAAGTGTCGACCCCAACCCGTTCTCCGGTGAAGATTTCCACCCGAGGACACCCCCCGTCTCGAGAAGGTCAAACCCTCCGACCTGATCAAGATCATCCTTTTCGTCACCGAGTCCACCTAAGTGAGTGTAATCAGCCCCGATCAACGGGTACACAAGGTGAGATGAAGTTAAACATAGATCCTGACGAGCATGAAGACCGGCCAGATGACCGGGAGGATCAGATCAGTCACCACAATGGTGATTCATCTGATTCCGATGCTGATCAGGATCGACGGAGTACCCCCTCCGATAGTTGGTCGTCCGGGCCAGTGGGTATCCGGATTCCACCCAAGACTTCGGTCATGGATTTGGAAATCGGCTCCACCACAATGGTGCGCGTGCCCGGATCACTTGGTGACTCAGGATATCACCGTGATTCCTTTGATGATGAAAAAGATGTGAAAATCAAAGTGGAGGAAACTTTTTCGGGTGTATTGGAGGAAGGCGTATCGCCTCCGATGCTGTCCATTTCTAAAGGAAGCGATGATCGACCTGGTTTGGTGGAGTGCCAGGTCGAGATTAAAGATGAAATAACTCCCCACATGGCCCCGATCGGGGCCGATCTGGGTTATAGTAAAGTTGACTATAACCCAGGAAAGGATCGAGGTGTTAACCTTGATCCTATGCATAAGAAGAAAATGGAAAAAGACAGAAAAAACATGGGGGCGGATCATTGCGATCCACCTAAAAAATATGTGAAACCTAAACCGAAGATCTTCGAGGAAGACGAAGAGAAGATCGAACCAGCCGAGAAGACCACTGTCCAAGATGTGGAACGACTGTTCTATCTTCGAGAGTTTCACAAGTTCCTGGTTACCAACCAAGTGATGAAGATCATTAAGCCTAAGATCATCGGGAAGCTTGAAGGTCGAGCGACCCGGCCGGTGATCACAGGCAGTCAACTTGATCTGATCAGGAACCTCTTGGCGCAGATCGACGAGGTTGGCTTCACTACTGGTGCTTTCGACGCGAATATGCTATTCGATCTGGATCAAGAGACGATCAGAGAATCTATGATCACCCTGTATGATCATCTCGCCTCGTTACTAGGGGCGAACCCAGTGGTTCAGTCGCCGATCGCGGATCCTTCGCACCGATCACAGTTGGTGGAGTATCCTATGGATATCGAGTCGATCTATCAATCGTCATCACAATCTGGAGCGGCATCCACCGACTCCTCGGTTGGGATCACACGTATGACGTTGGGCCCGAAAGGGATCCAGCAGATCGACCCCAAGATCGAGTCGCAGAACAGGAAGAGAAAGCCGGAACCTGGCAGAGTCGGATCGGACGATAGTTTCGAAGATGCTCAGGAAGTGCCACAGGCCAATCCGACCTCCAACACCGGTCATACCAACATGCCGGAGGTCCCAGAGCAATTAAAAGCCATGTTCGCGACAATGATGAACCGATTTGTGGGTGAACAATATGGATTGCCTCAGTACACACCTGGACAAGGACAACCATGGCGATCGGCACCGAATATGAATCAGTCCGCTGAGAAATCGGTCAAGAGACCCGTGGACGTGGAGATGGAATCAGTCCGATCAGCCGGAATTGTTCGTTCGATATGCCAGGCCGATCACCAAGACCGATTTCACCGATCACCCCCACGGAGTGATGTGGATATGGAGTCAGAAGGCGAGATCAGTCAACATTTCGATCCAGATGATCTGGACATTGAGATGCCTCGTAGAGCGAATATGGCCTCCGCGCAGGCATTTGACAGTGAATCCGGAACGATCACCCGAGTGCGAATGTCTGCGATCTCGGAATTGAAAGATTTCACCGGCAAAGATATGGATGACGATCAGGCCAGGGCTTGGTTAAGCCGGACTAAGTCAGCTTTTCTGAGGGACAAAACACCGGAAGCTGAAAGATGCCTGATCTTTGCTGATCTAATGAAAGGTCCGGCCAAGAACTGGCTTAAACAGCTGAGTCGAGAAGTGCGTCTGAAGTGGCCTCGTTTGTGTGAAGAGTTTGAAGAACAATATTGCAATTCGGGGGTGTCTGTCGCTAGACAGTACTACCACATGAAGAAAAGATCCGACGAGACGCCGATCGAGTACTTACATCGGTTGAATGTTGCTGGTCTACGCGCGAAAATGCCGATCAAGGACCCACGACACCCGGACATAGCCCGTGAACATGTCGAACACTTCATTGGGACTCTGGATAATCGCGATCTAGCTGATCAGCTAACCCTGCTCCGTATAAAGGACTCAGAACAACTGGAACTGACTCTAAGGACGTTGCAGCGGGCCAAGAGTCGACAGCCCAAGGTCGAGGTAGGATCGAACCGGTACCGGTCCAAGCCACACCCTGATCAGGGCAAGATACCGGCAGCCCGACCAGCCAGAGCGATTCGAATGATCGCGAAGGAATCAGACAGTTCAGGCTCTGAAGAAGAAAGTGGTCAGTCGAGTCTGAGTTCGGACGAGGAACAGTACCGTCATGTATTTACGACGGAACCAATGTATCGCCCGAGATCATCGACTAATGGTATGGACGGACGGAAACCTGGTGGTATTCAACCTGATCAGGACCGATCTCGTAAGAAATGTGTGCATTGTGGGTCGACCAAACATGGAGATCGTGATTGTTGGAAAAGAATTACGTGTGGAAAATGTGATCGTAAAGGTCACCCTTCTGATCACTGTTTTTTCGTGTGCAAGACCTGTGGGAAGCTTCATGACGCCGGCGCCTGCCCTATCGAAGAATTCTTTAATCTGATGCGCAAGTGGTATGTGCCGACTAAACATGCTGGTATGCTCCCACCAGATGTTGAGAAGATGTTAAACTAGATCGCTCGCCAGGTTGGAATCTGGTTCGAGCCGAGCGATCTATGTTCTGCATTTATGCATATGTCGGTAGCGGAGATAAGTTTGAGGAAAAGAAGATAACCGACAATACATGTTCTAATTCAAATTGCATCGATCGGTGTCCGATCTACAGTCTCAGAGTGGATGAATATTCCCGATCGGACGTGATCATGGAGTTGGATCTACTGCCCGGT
The DNA here is from genome assembly GCA_001887855.2 of Sclerospora graminicola. Lineage (NCBI taxonomy): Eukaryota > Oomycota > Peronosporomycetes > Peronosporales > Peronosporaceae > Sclerospora > Sclerospora graminicola. Next base: position 14,222 of record MIQA02019961.1, read on the forward strand.
GAATCCCGAGGATACTGGAAGTATCACTCTCCCGACAAGTGGTTTAAACAGGCTAAAGCTAATGGAAAGATCAACAATGAAAAAGCCACTATTTTATTTGACTCTGGGGCGGAAGTCTCGATCATCGACTCCGCCTTTGCTCGTAAGGTGGGATGTCGTATAGACAGTACCCAGAGGCAAGAATGTGTTGGGATCGGCGAGAGTTCATATATGACGGAAGGACGATCACGTGTGAAGATCACCCTGGCAGGATCCCTGGTCTACTATTTTAATGCTTGGGTTGGCCGGCTAGCCGGTCAAGACGCGATATTGGGGATGGATTTTATGGTACCAGCCGGTATACGACTTGACCTGTCTCATGGAACCCTGACTCTTCCGGATGAAGTGCAGATTCAGCTATCTGGCCGACGACCTTTATATGGTACTCATGTAAGAATGTTAAAGATGGGTCAGTATGAGAACATTGGGGTGTCCCGATCAGTCGATGTCATGATTCGGTCGAGTGATCGGCAACAGAAATTGTGGCTGACCCGCGGTGAACGATGGGTACCAACGTTCGTTAACGGTATCGGCCGATCAAGCTATATCAGGGTCACAAATATATCCGATCAGCCGCTGATCATCCACGAAGACATGATCTTAGGGATGTGGTTACCTGAAGGGAAAGTACCCCGACAGATCGGATATGTTTCAGTGGGATCACGAAGATACATTGAATGGCAGAATCTGGCTTATCAAGCCACCACGGACATGATCAGTGACGAAGACTTAGTGGATGAAGATACCTCACCTATGGTCGAGAAGCCGGAGTATTCTACGCCGACCAAGCTGCTGATCAGGAGGCCACCGATCGAAGCGACAGGGGAAGGCCGGGTCAAAGAAGGTCCACAGATATTGAGTATAATTAGGCCCGGCTCACCGAAAACAACGGACCCAGCCAGCGGAAAGGACAGTGAAGAGTTCAAGCACGATCATGAGGAAGAAAAGGAGGATGAACCAGCTGAATTCATTACAGAGGAGGGTGAATCCGAAGTAAACCATCAGTCGAGTGACGTACAAGGGGCGATTCAAGATGAAGCCGATCAGAAAAAGGTAGATCAGGTGGACGAGCAAGTGTGTATACACGAAGGTGGCGATCAGTATATTGAAGGTATCGAGAAGCAGATGGCCGTGTTACCGGAAGTATCGCCAAATATGCCAGAAGTCACCATGGAAGATTTACAGGTCGGTGATCCCGAAGTGAACACGCCCGAGCAGATCGATCAGCTAAAGAAGATCATCTGGAAGAGGCGTCACTTACTGATGGGGAAAGGTAACGCCCTACCCCCAGCCGCATTCGGAGCTGTCTGTGATATAGACGTGGGAAATGCAAGGCCGATCGCTCAGCGTTGTCGTAAAGTTGCACCTCAATACCGGGAAAAGTTGTCCGATTTGATCAAGGGTTTGCTGAGTACAAAGATCATCCGACCATCAACATCGCAGTGGGCATCACCGATCGTGATTGTGATTAAGAAGAATGGGGTTGATATTCGATTGTGTATCGACTATAGAATGGTAAATCGCCTCACGAACTTGATGGTCTACCCGTGGCCCCTGATCAATGACTTATTAGAAGATCTGGATAAAGTTTTATGGTTTTGTTCGCTGGATATGGCTAGTGGTTTCTGGGTGGTTTCGATGACTGATCGCGCTCGCGAGATCTCGGCTTTCGTTACACCTTTTGGGCTTTTTGAGTGGAATCGGATGCCGTTTGGATTAAAGAATGCCCCACAGATCTACACGAGGCTGATCGACAATGCCCTCTATGGGTATTTTCAGATCAGTGCTGGTCGGGAGGCCACTGATTTACATGATGTGTTTACGGAAGGTGAGCCAGACCAAGATCAGGGCCGATCAGTATTGGGAAGGCGATCATACATAGATGATATCTTGGTCACGGCAACATCCTGGGATATGCTATGCGATAAGGTCGAACGACTCCTAGACACCTGCGAGCGCTGGAATCTGTCGATCAGTGTGGTCAAGAGTTTCCGGGGTCAACCCAAGGTCGCTTACCTCGGCCATAACGTATCGATCCAAGGGTTGGAAGCAAATCCGAAAGATCTAGCCGCTCTCAGCAACTTACCTTTCCCCCGATCGTTGAAGGCCATGCAATCCTTCCTCGGATCACTGAATTATTATAGCAGATTTATCGAGGACTTCTCGATTTACGCTGCTATACTTTATGAACTGAAGGAAGTTGATTATCATGGGTTACGAGAACGTGATCGGGTGGGAGGATCACCAATTGAGACTGATCACGAAGTCGAAGCTATTGAAACGGATCTCGAGATTAGATCACCAACTGATCGAACTGCGCCGGGGTCAGAAGACCACATGAATCGAGCTATGGTAGCCTTCAGTATGTTAAAGGCGAAGATGATCTCGACGCCGATACTGAAACACTTCGATCCGGAGAAAATTCCCGTGGTGATCTTATATGCCAGTAAATGGGCAATATCGGCCGCTCTGGTCCAAGATCACGATGGAGTTTATTGCCCGGTAACGTTCACAAGCCGAACATTAAAACCGAATGAAGTTAACTATGGCATTGTGGATAAGGAAGTGCTAGCGTTATTACGTGTGTTGGATGTTTGCTATTCTATGCTGGTAACTAGATCAATTAAGGTATTATCCAAACGATCTAGTCTGGCGTGGTTACTATCCGCGAGTGGTTTAGACGGAAGACTGGGTCGATGGGCAGCGGTGTTATCTCAGTGGACTTTGGAGATCATTAAGTGCACCAAAGGCGAAGAAGAAATTCTTGGGACGCTGGCAGCCAGCATCA
>MIQA02019963.1:0-11666 GCA_001887855.2 Sclerospora graminicola
TACATATAACGACGGAAAAATCCGCCCAGATTTGCGTAGTGTTTTACATATATTCAAAATTGATCCGAAAAAGATAAAAATATCCGCCCTCGCAATGATTGGCTGACAGATTTCTTGAAGTACTGATATAACACAAAATCAGAGCGTTGTAATTTATTGAGCTTTTATTAGTCCAGCCTAGTCTTAAGCGAGAGTGGTCGCTAGAGCACGAATACTTAAGAAGAATGTAAGTGAGCTTGTCGTACTGGTTACCATGAATTGTTGTCGATGCTGAAGTTACCAACCTCCAGACGGTGGACGACGTAATCGATGAACTAATTCACATGCAACTGATAAAGCTAGTCGATTGGACCGCAGTGTGGACAAAGATTGCGAAATACCAGTTGAAGACGACGCACATTTTAGAGTTTGGCCCAGATCTCGGTGTGGCCAAGCTAAGTGACAAAGCGGCAGAAGGTTTCGGTATTGAAGTGGTTATCGCGACAAACAAGCACACGAATGTGAGCTTGTCGATCAAAAGTGCTCCTCTTGTCGGTCTGGAGCGATTTATTGATGCTATACCGGTGTTCACACCTGTCAATTCGTCGTGGGCGAAAAAAAATCGGTCCACAAGTAACATCGTCCGGCAAGCTTTGCATTAAGTTTACGCGCGTGCTCAATAAACCACCGGTTATGGTGGCGGGTATGACACCAACTACTAGTCTGCAAGGAATTGATCTGGTCGCGGCCATTCTTAACGCTGGATTCCACGGTGAGCTCGCTGGAGGTGGTTTGTCTCGACCTTCTTCACAAGATGCCTACCGATGGTATTTTAATGGGCTCGCGCGTTATGGTGGCAAAGGAGGCTGCGACTGCACCAGACGTGAAAAAGTTGCTTATAGAAACGCCTGGTATCAGGTCGGAGCTGGAGTGGGAAACGAGCTATAAGGGAGTTGCAGGCGGCGTGGTCACAGTTACGTCAGAGTTGGGTGAACCCATTCACGTTGTGGCAAATCGCTGCGCTGTGTTATGGAAGGAGTTTGACGACATATATTTTTCCATCCCGCGTGAACAAGTAGAGTTGGCCCTCCGCCTCAACAAGGACGACATCATTTCCCGCCTGAATGCGGATTATCAGAAGCCTTATTTCGGCAGTAAACGCAACGCTGAGACTGGACGAAGCGTTCCTGTCGACCTGCAAGAAATGTCGTATAGTGACGTGTTGATGCGTATGGTCGAATTAATGTACGTTGAAGTCGATGGTAAGCCACACCGTTGGATTCATGAAACTTTCTTTTCGCGTGTGAGCAAGTTCATTACGCGTACCGAGGATCGTTTTCGCCGCGAAAGCTCCGGTGATTTGTTTAACCATTCGGATTTGAAAAAGAACCCGAGAGAAGCAGTTAGTGGGTTTATCACAAAATACCCTGAGGCCGTATCGACCCTGCTATCCTAGAGCTCTGCCGCACAGGTGGCAAGCCGGTGAACTTCGTGCCAGTCATTGACACTGAGTTCAAGACATGGTTCAAGAAGGACTTGTTGTGGTACTCGGAGGATTTGGACGCAGTGCCGGAACATGATGCGCAGCGTGTGTTTATATCCTCCAGGGTCCTGTAGCTGTTCGCTACAGCACGATAGTAGATGAGCCCGCAGCAGAAATCCTAGGCAACATAGTAACTGGTTTCACCAAAGTTGTGAAGGAAAGCGGCGCGATTGCGGCTTCGAAATCTGTATCTGCTAAGCAAGTGGTAGAAATCACCGGTGTCGAGATCACGGAAAATGAAGAAACCGTGGAGCTTTTAGTTTCTATGGAAGAAAGCGCTGTGCCACCAGCTGAGGAATGGATTAATGCTCTCGCCTCTTTTGCAAGCGACAAAGCCTGGCTGAATGCACTTGTATCATCGACACACGTTGTTGAAGAGAAGAAATGGCGTGTTAACCCGGTCAGACAACTGCTAGTGCCCCAGGCGGGTCAAAAGTTATTAGTTGATTAGATGGCTAAGAAGTTTCGTGCTGACTTCGAGCAGTATTTGCCTCAACGGGGCTTGGACGTGTTGGCATGCTTAGTTGCTTAGATAGATCAATTAGAGAAGTTGCCAAACGGAGGTTTTTTTATACTTCGAAGTAATAGAGTTAATGCAGTATTTATTTTAAAGTATACTACAAAGGTAAAGTGAGTTGCCGTATATGAGTGAATGGCGCGCCTTTGCCCCCGCGTTCGTGCGATGCATGGTAAATGGAGAGGAAATCGAGGTTAGCAATAAATCAGTACATTTTAGAAGATATGAGCTGTGATTGGCTAATTATTTTGTATGGGGCACCAAAAAAAACGTTGATGCAAATCTGGGCGGATTTTTCCGTCGTTATATGTACCGCAAAAGTCTGATAAATTTGGGGGCACGTTTATAATCACCCCCAAAACCATAGACTCACCCCCAATATACAGTAAAACCCATGATAGGTTCGAAAATGGTACACTGTGCCGTCAAAGGACAGGAGATGCCTCTTAACTTACTACTAAATCAGCTGCCTAACCTGAATAGATTTTTTTAACGAACTATAGAAAACGAAGTAAAGTCTAGGAAAAAGACAGTGATGGCTGAGTACGTATCGATGTAATCATGACGTGGGGAGGGCATAAAGAAATGGAATTGACGCGAGTGCTAAAACTTCGACGCGAAGATTTGGAGATGAGTACTCGAATTATTTATGTGACAGTTCTGGAAAAATGAATACTTTACCTTGTTTGACAGAACCAAAAGAACCCAAATCGTTGATAGAGAGATATCTGGACATGAAAGCAATGAAAGAAAGAAAGAAAAAAACGACCTGCTACGTCATATTTTAATGACGAAAAGGAAATAAATGGGTCACTCGGCCTCTTTGAGAAAAATCCAAGCAACCGACGACTGATTAAGTATATGGTCAAGACATTTGAGTCGAAGTAGTGGAAATTGTAGCAGTAGATGTAGCTTTGGTGGTGCCTGCTGCATCTTTTATGATATCTATTACAAAATTCAACAAAGAATTTCTAAAGTACATGCAGGCTACCTAACATTTCATAACTTTGGGGTTGTATTAAACATTTTTTTACGTGTTGGTACAGTAGTAGTAGCACTCCGTTCACGCAAACATTCACGCAAACAAGAATAAAATTGTGCACGCTATACTTAAGTACACCGTCAAGTCAATAGTGATAAAGTTATCGTTAATCGGAGGTGCTTACCTATCGTTCTTAAATAATTGGAAACTGGCACAGTGTACCGTTTTCGAACCTATCATAGATTTTACTGTATATTGGGGGTGAGTCTATGGTTTTGGGGGTGATTTTAAAGGCGCCCTAAATTTGGCACCCCTTTCCCAATCAGTTTTGCAGGGTGCCAAATCTTTCAGACTTCGGTTTTCATTGGCTGGCCACATATCTACTCAATTTACAAATTTACGGGTATTATTGTTTCAAAAGTATCACAAAATAAGTGAATGCCAAATGAAGCATTTGCCAGCAAAAAGAACGTGATGAAAGCACATTACCATGGCTATTTAAGCGGTGGGTTGTGTTCCGGCCTCAAGTCCAAGATGGCGTTGAGGGCACGTTCGTAGTGGCCTTTCGTACAGCAAGCTACGCGGACAGGACGGCTCATTTACAATGAACAAAATGCGTACGACAGCTTTTATGAACATTTGATTAGACGCTACGCTGAGTCGAATTCCTGGTTGGAGAAGATAATGGCACGTGATAAGCGGTTTGAGCACGTATTTGACGCTAGTTAACGCTTAGACGCTCAAGCTGTATCTGCTACTGTCTCCGACCGCATGATTAAAGATCCTGCTGTTTTAAACGGGCAGGACAGCAGTCTGTTTATGTTGATCAAATGTGTGGAGTGAAAGGCTTGAGCCGACACGAATGACGTATTTAAAAGCGCAAAGATAATTGGTGCTTGTGAAGTAGTGCGTCGAGTATGGAATCGAGAGTGTATTCATGTGTCTAAAGTTTTTTTCACAAAAAGTCATGTCGTGTTTTTCGCATGAGAATTAGCAAGTCTATAGGTACATGTGATTGTTCCCCCTGTGACATCAAACGGCCGAGGGCCGAGGCACTTCACGAAGTGTCAACTCCTCTTCAGTCATCTTGCCTTCTGCTTGAAACCACTCTTCAAAGTATTCCTCGAGGGTTTCGGACACCACAAGGAGAGATATACAGCCAAAATATGGCAAAACATGGGGGTACTGCCAGTCAGGATCAAAACGTGTGTTTCCGATGACGAATTGAACACGAAGTAATGTCTTGGTAGGCCATGAAAGCGAAGCTGATGTCATTGAAGTGATGAAACATTCATTCCTTACACTTGTTCGGGATACGGAACAAGGATTGCATACTGCTTAATGGTATGAGGTGTCTTCTTGGTGAAAGATTTGAAGTAGCATGGTGGAAGCAAGAAGAAGAGTCGATTGCCCTTCGGACCCAGTTTAACCAAATCATCTGCCGCCCCGCGCTTGATGTCATTTTTCTTCCCCACAGTAAATTGCAATCCACCGAAATGCCGCATCCTGCATCAATTGCAGTATAATTCGATGCCCGAGGCACGTACAGCTGACCTGCAAGTTGATCGACTTCCACCCGATCCATTATTTGAGAAGGCTGCGGTGACGGTGGGATTATAATTATTTGTCTATCTCCAGTAATAAATACATGCAAGAGGATCTATGAAGAAGTTGCAGACAGTCAACCGCGCCATCCCCCCCCCTCCGTACAGCCAATATCAAAGGTATGTGTATCTCCTATTCTGTTTTTTTTCTTTTTATTATATTGTGATTGGAGCCTTAGCCACGAAGATGAGAGTGTGTAATGAGTGGAATGACTGCGCTGGAGTCGTCCATGATGCTTGGCACATGTGGTGGAGCCGATTTCCAAATCCATGACCGAAGTCTTGGGCGGAATCCGGATACCCACTGACCCGGACGACCAACTATCGGAGGGGGTACTCCGTCGATCCTGATCAGCATCAGAATCAGATGAATCACCATTGTGGTGACTGATCTGATCCTCCCGGTCGTCTGGCCGGTCTTCATGCGCGTCAGGATCTATGTTTATCTTCATCTCACCTTGTGTACCCGTTGATCGGGGGTGGTTACACTCACTTAGGTGGACTCGGTGACGAAAACGATTATCTTGATCAGGTCGGAGGGGATGACCTTCTCGAGACGGGGGGTGTCCTCGGGTGGAAATCTTCACCGAGAACGGGTTGGGGTCGATACTTAATCAGTATCTAGGCACTGATCGGGAAAGCTCGTCCGATCAGGCCAGCCAATGAGAGAGAGATAATAAGAAACCAAGAAAACGCGATCAAACCACGATCTTCCACAGTAATCCACAAACGTTATCTCCACAAAACCTTTTCCAATATTATTGACGTGTTCCAAACACGTGTGCGTTGAGGGTGAGGTTCGATCACCTAAACAAACCCGTCGGGGGTCTTCCGGCAAGCCAAAATGCGTCTAAGCGCGTCTTAACCGGGAATTAGTTGAGCAAGAGGGGACTAATCAACCCTGTGCTCCCAATGACCGCAACACGTGGCGGAGCGACTCTTTGCTTTAGGGGGAAAATCAAAACCTGTTATTATATATGCAATGTCCTATACCTAGTGTACCATACACCAACTCATGCCTGATCTATACTTCGAACCTATTTACTTCGTCGCACGGTTGCATAGCACCACCTTGCCCATCCTAGCTGCACCTTCAAGCTGATCTGTACCACTTCTGCGCTGATCACGACCCGACTCCTATAACGATCTTCAAACCATCCCGATCTTCGATAAACAACTTGGAAACCACTTGAGATCTGCCCTTCTGACACTTGTTCCCTTCACATCCAGCCCGACTTAATAGAGAACTTTACTTGCCTTCGCGTCTGGACGCTGATCAGAGGCTGATCAGCCCCGATCACGATCGACATAGTGATCAGCTGGGTGATCAGGCGGTGATCAGGGCGATCAGCCCTTGATCACCTCGGGAACTCTCTGGGTCACCATCACCACGACTTCATTCATCTGCTCAGCCATACTTCCGACCTTCATACCCCGTCAGGGCAACCATATCACACTGATCTCGGCTGATCGGGCCTAATCGGGCCTTGTCTCGTCATCCTCGGATAAATCCATCGGTCATCATCACTCATACAACTCGCTATTCCACATGCCCCATTTCATTCCGCATCTGATCTTCATATCTTGCCGATCGAGCCAACACTTCGTGTCATAATCCCCTTCAACAACTACACAGTTCGTAGATCGGCTAGATGACTGTCCCTGACACGTCATGTCTCCAATTGCTGTATTTCCCACTCGTTGTACATCCACGGGAACTCCACTTAGTAATTGTGATCATGATCATGATCGTGATCTCTACCGTTCCATCAGTGTCTGGGACTGGGCGTAATGACAGTACCTGGCGGATTTCTTCACATCACGAATACCCGTTGTCTGCCACCCTTTCGTCGTGAATGCGATCGGCCTTTCCCACCCATCAACCGCCTTATGTTGATGGGTGTTCCATCGTCACCAATCAACGGCCATGTGTGGTCCACTTCATTCTCAATATTTTCTGATCGCTTTACCACAGCCGCCCCTGAGACTAACTGCAGCCGCGCAACGACTGCAGTTCGACTCATTCACTTCCAAATTTCCTCTCTGGCGATCACCATGGCTGACTCGAGCCGATCTTCTCTTCCTTCTTCGTCATCTTCGGCTGCCCGCCCGATCACTGCCTCGCCTTCCGTTTCCAGTTCGACTGATCCAGCGACCGCCCCGATCGCGACTTCGGCACCGATCACGACCAGTCTCATCCGTCCTACGACTACCATGACTCCGTATCGCCCGCCTTGGAATCCTCCCGCTCGACCTTCTTCAGATCGCCCCCTCCGTTACTTGGAACAGCTCGCTCGTCTAGTAGATGGATCGGGTCCACTCACGTTGGGGTCCATGGAAGCTTGCCGACTACGGTCGGAACTCCGAAGTGCAATTCCCGAGTTGGTTTCTCTATATGATACCAATCGGGCACTTAACGCTGAGTTATCCGACCGTCGGATCGTTGCCGATACCTTGGCACATGATTCTGCTGATCTGGCTAGCCAGCTGTCGACTCTTCGGCTAGATCACGACCGACTTGACCAAGACTTGCAAGACATGACTGATCGCGTTCAGAGTTTGACGATGGAGCGTGATCAGCTATCAGCTGACCTCGCTACTCTGCGCCTCTCCAGGCCTTCGGACACCGTCGCCTCTCTACAGTCGCTGATCGGTTCGCTGACTATTACCATCCGCGATCAAGGTATGTTTATCCCATTCACTTCTTCTGCGATCTGTATATGACTTTCCATGTTTATTTCCAGACGAACGTATTGAGGCAATGAAAGGCTCGATGGTCGAGATGGTGGATCATCTACAACGGCTCGATGATCACCGTCTCGACCGTGATCAGCTGCTTCGCGACAAGATCTGCACTGCCGAGGACGTAGAGCGTCGGGAAGTCGAGGTTCGCTACTCGGATGAGCAGGTCCAGCTCCTGGTAAAGCAACTCTCCGATTCTCGCATCGGCCGCGCCGACATACAGAAAAGGTTGTGCGAGAGTCGGAAGGCAGCTGAAGATTGCCGGCGCGAGCTTAATCTTGCTCGGGTTAAACTTGAAACCCTAGAGCTCGATGATCGCGCCTGGCTCCAGCATAACGCCGACTTGAGGAACGTTGCGGTGCAGACTATGGAGAGGTGGACCAACCCGAACACCGGTTAGGAGTCAGTTCGGACGGCTTTACAACGGCTTCCTGAGCTGAACAGCTCCTTCACTCCGTCTGGAACACCACCACAGTCTCCCGAGTCTGCCCGCGTCTTCCGTCGCTTCCTTGCCGGCCCATAGTGCTGATCAGCCCGTGATCAGCACTGCAGCGGCTTCTGCGTCTACTCCATCCCGTTTACCAGCGACTCCGAGATCAGCCTCCTCGGTCTTGAGTTCTGCGAAGCGCAAACGGACCAGCTCGTCGAAGAAGAAGATGGCTCCCGCCAAGCGCTCTCGTCTTATGATTGACTCGGACGATGAGTCGACTGATCTGGACGAGAGGACGTTGTCTGTTCTGGCCCGATCGCGCAGTACTGATCGCCGCGCTCCAGCGCCGACCCTTTCAGGCGTAAGTTCTCTGACCCAGGCCGTTGTTTTGCTTGAGTCCGATGACGAGGACGACGATGATCTTGTGGTGGAGCCGATTTCCAAATCCATGACCGAAGTCGTGGGTGGAATCCGGATACCCACTGGCCCGGACGACCAACTATCGGAGGGGTACTCCGTCGATCCTGATCAGCATCGGAATCAGATGAATCACCATTGTGGTGACTGATCTGATCCTCCCGGACATCTGGCCGGTCTTCATGCTCGTCAGGATCTATATTTAACTTCATCTCACCTTGTGTACCCGTCGATCGGGGCTGATTACACTCACTTAGGTGGACTCGGTGACGAAAAGGATGATCTTGATCAGGTCGGAGGTTTTGACCTTCTCGAGACGGGGGTTGTCCTCGGGTGGAAATCTTCACCGGAGAACGGGTTGGGGTCGACACTTATTCAGTATCTAGGCACTGATCAGGAAAGTTCGTCTGATCAGGCCAGCCAATGAGAGAGAGATATAACGAAACCAAGAAAATGCGATCAATCTACGATCTTCCACAGTAATCCACAAACGTTATCTCCACAAAACCTTTACCAATATTATTAACGTGTTCCAAACACGTGCGCGTTGCGGGTGAGGTAAGATCACCTAAAACAAACCCGTCGGGGGTCTTCCGGTAAGCCAAAATGCGTCTTAGCGCGTCTTAACCGGGAAATAGATGAGCAAGAGGGGACTAATCAACCCTGTGCTCCCAATGACCGCACACGTGGCGGAGCGAGTCTTTGCTTTAGGGGGAAAATCTAAACCTGTTATTATATATGCAAAGTCCTATACCTGTGTACCATACCTCAACTCATGCCTGACCTTTACTTCGAACCTATTTACCTCGTCGCACGGTTGCGTAACACTCTCTTGCCCATCCTGGCTGCACCTTCAAGCTGACCTGTACCGATTCTGCCCCGATCATGACCCGACTCTTCAGAGGATCTTCAACCCATCCTGATCTTCAACAGACGACCTTGAAACCACTTGAGACCTGCTCTTCAGCACTTGTTCACTTCATATATAGTTCGCCCAAACCGAGAACTCATTTGCCCTTGCTTATCAACGCTGATCAAAGGCTGATCGGCCCTGATCATGATCGCCATAGTGATCGACCAGGTGATCAGGCCTGATCAGGCCTGATCAGTCCTTGATCACCTCGGGAACGTCCAGGGTCATCATCATTACGACTCCATTCATCTTCCAAACCATACTTCCGATCTTAATGCACCGTCAGGATAACCATACCGCACTGATCAGGCCTTGCCACATCATCTTCGGACTAATCAAAGGTTCACATCACTCGTATAACCTGTTAATCCACCTGCCCGATCTTCATTCATCATTTGATCTTCTTCCTCCGGGCGTGACAAGCTGATCAGGCTGCAACCTTGTGTCATAGCCGGCTTCCACCGATATACCGTTCGAAGATCGGCTGGTCACCTGCTCTTGGTATGCCATGTCAACCATCACCACTATTTTATTATATCCACGAGAACTCCACTTAGTGACTGTGACAACGATCGTGATCGTGATCTTCATCATTCCGCCAGTGCCTGGGACCGGGCTTAACGACCACACTTGGCTAACTCTTCCACATCGTAAATATCCGTTGGCCACCACCTTTTCTTCTTACTCGCGATCGACCTTTTCCCACCCATCAACCGTCATATGTTGATGGGTGTTCTATCATCACCAATCATCGGCCATGTGTGGTCCACTTCAATCCCCATATTTTCCGATCGCTTCACCACAGCCGCCCCTGAGACTAACTGTAGCCGCACAACGACTGCAGTTCGACTCACTCACTTTTGAACTTCCTCTCTGGTGATCACCATGGCCGACGCAAGCCGATCTCCTCTTCCTTCTTCGTCTTCTTCGTCTTCTTCGTCTTCTTCGGCTGCCCTCCCGATCACTTCTTCGTCCTCCGTTTCCAGTTCGGCTACCCCTGCGATCGCCCCGATCACGACCTCTACGCCGATCACGACCAGCCTCATCCGACCGACGACTGCTCTCGCTTCATATCGACCGTCTTGGAGTCTTCCTGCTCGACCCTCGTCAGATCGCCTTCTCCGTTCCTTGGAGCAGCTCACTCGGTTGATAGATGGGTCGGGCCCATTCACGTTGGGGCCCGTGGAGGCTTGTCGGCTGCGATCGGAACTCCGAAGTGCAATTCCCGAGTTGGTTTCTCTGTACGATACCAACCGGGCACTTACGACTGAGTTATCCGATCGTCGGATCGCGGCTGATACCTCGGCACGTGATTCCGCTGATCTGGCCACCCAACTGTCGGTTCTCCGGCTAGATCATGATCGGCTTGGCAAGGATCATGATCGGCTTGACCAAGAATTGCGGGACCTGACTGATCTCTTCCAGGGTGTGACGATGGAGCGTGATCAGTTGTCAGCTGACCTCGCTGCTCTTCGACTCTCCAAGCCTTCGGACATCGTCGCCACCTTGCAGTCGCTGATCGACACGATGGCTATCACCATCCGTAATCAGGGTACGTTCATCTCATTCACTCCTCTTATGATCCGTATTTGACTCTCCATGTTAACTTCCAGATGAACGTATCGAGTCCATGAAGGATTCGATGGTCGAGATGGTAGATCATCTGCAGCGCATCGATGATCACCGTCTCGACCGTGATCAGCTTCTGCACGACAGAATCCGTACTGCCGAGGATGTAGAGCGTCGGGAGATTGAAGCTCGTTATGCGGATCAGCAGGTCCAGTTCTTGGTCAAACAGCTGGCTGATTCTCGTATTGGTCGCGCTGATGTACAGAAGAAGCTGGATGAGAGCCGGAAAGTAGCTGAAAATTGCCGGCATGAGCTTAATCTCGCTCGGGTCAAACTTGAGACCCTCGAGCTTGATGATCGTGCCTGGCTTCAGCTTAACGCTGACCTGAAGAGTCTCGCGGTACAAACCATGGACAGATGGACCAAGACAGACGCTGGTTCAGGGTCAGTCCGGACGGCCTTGCAACGACTTCCCGGCCTGATCAGCTCATTCACTCCATCTGGCACACCGCCGCAATCTCCTGCGTTTGCCACGCCTTCGCCCGCGTCCTCCGTCGCTTCCTTGCCTGTTCGTAGTGCTGATCAGCCCGTGATCAGCACTTCACAAGCTCCCGCGTCATCTCAATCTCGTCCACCAGCATCTCCGCGACCAGCGCCTTCGGCCTCGAGTTCTGGGAAGCGTAAGCGGACCAACTCGTCGAAGCAGAAGATGAGTCTCGCCAAGCGATCACGCCTTATGGTCGAATCGGATGACGAATCAACCGATCTGGACGAGAGGACGTTATCTGTTATGGCTCGGTCGCGCAGCGCTGATCGCCGTGCGTCAACACCGAGTTATTCCGGGGTGAATTCGCTGGCTCAGGCTGTCACTTTACTGGAGTCCGATGACGGCGATGACGATGATTTTGAGGAGGAACCCCCGGCTCAAGCTGATCCTGACATTCCTCCGACGACCACTGGGGCAGTGATC
>MIQA02019966.1:0-10685 GCA_001887855.2 Sclerospora graminicola
AAAAAATGGGCTCAAGTTTGGGGAATATACCAGGACAAAAGCAACCTGTCATATTGGAGTGTTTTTGACAAGAAAAGAGGTGGAGTAGCTATTTTAGTGCGTCCGGATGTAGCACACGCTATATCCCCGTGGAACTTTACGAATTGGTCACATCGGTTCATTGCAGTGCAATGGAATGGATGTATCATTATAAACATTTATGGGCCTACGGGGGACCTCCATTCCCAAAAGGAATTTTTTCAAGAGCTACGGCAGATGCTACCACGTCGGCTCGATAATTTAATTCTAGCCGGGGAATTTAATTGTGTCGACTCACCAGCTCTGGATAGATTGGGGGGATAGCGCTCGACTAAACCAGAAAGTGCAGTCCTGTCTCGAATTGTCTCAGACTGGAACTTACACGATGCCAGATTACTTCTTGGTTCAGCACAAACAGAGTTGCACTTAGATCCGACCGAACATTTCACATTTTGGAGGGGCACACATGCGAGCCGTCTGGATAGATTTTATGTTACGGATAACTGGAGACAATGGGTGGTATGGGTTTCAGTAGATAGCCCACCTGTGTACTCCGACCATAACCAAGTTATGTTACTGTTGAAGGATCCGGCAAGTATTAGGCGACCTAGGGCACAAAATCGGATAACTTATCCTTTCCAGGGGTCAAACTCGGAGGCAATTCAACTATCAATCGGTGAACACCTTTCTCAACGACCCAATATTGTCTACGACGCCAGGACATGGGATAATCTGATTGATCATGTACGGGATGTGCTATACATTTGGAGACGGCGGCTGTCGAGACGACGGAGACGGAGACAGCACAACTACAAAAGACTACTCATACTAATGCACAAACCCGGCAACACATCATTACCTCCTTAGCGGAAACGGTACAGGCAGAAAGGTGGTTTCGGCGAGGATCACGTCTCCACAGATCGATTGCAGACATTCGGTGGTTTTTTAAACGAACCGCAGTTTGGGAGAAAGACCAAACGGTAACAACAATCTCAGCGAATACCGATCGTCCTTTCCTGGGCAATTTTGTCCATTCCAGACCGGTTTGCCATTACTTGGCAACCCATAATGGGCACATGTCATCGAACAGTGCCGGGTCATTGTCTAAAGGAAGCCGTTACCAATTTTATGCGGATACCAGATACAAGGCGAGTCACAGTAGCGCAAAATCAGGCGTTGTTATCTCCAATAACAGTAGAGGACGTGCAGTCGGCTATAAAAGGTTTGGACCGTCACAAGGCTGCAGGTCGCGATGGTGTGGGAAATGATTTCTATAAAGACTTTCGACGGTCATGGTAGATCTCTTGGTTTGTGTTTGCAATGATGTGTTACAAGGGGCGCCCCCCCTCCTCCTTCCTTCATGAAAGCGATAATCATCCCTTTACGGAAGAAAGGTGATTCAAGTAACGCGCTTGATTATCGTCCGATATCATTACTAACGACTGGATATAAGATCTTTGCCAAGATCCTGGCTAAACGCCTCCAACAATTCTTAGGTCAGTTAATCGGGACCTCACAGCAAGGATTTGTTACAGGCAGAGGCTGGATAAAGTGGTAGTCCTAATGATGGCGACTTTCAAAAGTTACCAGGGAGCACCGAAAATGGCCGATGCAAATAGTGCTGGAGTGTTATTTCTGGACTTTAGTAAAGCTTACGACTTAGTGGACCGACCCTTTTTACTTACGGTGCTTTCTCTGTTTGGATATTCTGATGACTTTGTGGAATTAATGGATAGGTTACATTCTGGTACGACCGCGGAATTCTTAGTGAATAATACTTTCTCAGCACCAATGGATGTGGTATCAGGAATTCGTCAGGGATGCCCGCTGGCACCCCTCCTCTTCATTTTGCAGTGGAGCCATTAGCACTAGCATTGGCCCAGAATGGTTCAATTAGAGAAATTCATCCTTTACAGAGAGAAGGCACAGTCGAACACCGTTTTACGGCGTTTGTAGATGATTCAACAGTCTTTGTACGGCATGCGAGTATGGTTCCGGCGGCATTGAAGGTGGTCCACCGCTTTGGCGAACTGGCGGGACTAAAGATCCAACCTGCCAAAAGTAACTTTGTCTTTCTAAATTCGAATTATGTACCAAAAACATGGTACGGTATACCGGTAGTATGGGAGGGTGAAACAGTTCGATACCTGGGGTACCAATTTCGATGGACAGAATTAGGAACAGTTAATTGGGCAATTCGGCTACAGGCAGTGCGGAGAAGATTAGCCACAGCAACAAGTTGCACAACGGCGGTAGTGGAACGGGTGCAACTGTTTAATGTTATTGCTATTCCCTCCATCCTTTTCACAGCCCGTTTTTTCGAACCTCCACGGGAAGTGTTAGTACAGCTACTATACTTACAAAAGATGTTTATAGGCAAAACGGTACAAGGGGATCCTGGCCGACATTAAATCTCACCGACGCTCCTGTTCACACCAAAAGGAGCCGGTGGAGTTGGATTAATTTCAATACCGGTAGCCATCAAAATTCAACGACTAATCATTCGTATGTAAAAGTTTACAACGAAATATGGGCGGGGGTTTGCGGTATCGCCATCGCATGGTTTTGGCAACTTCGCAACAGTGCAGTATTCCAAGGGCTAACCAGGAACGCTTACGAACATTTAGAATTTGTATGGAAACAGTGCCGTACCCAACTGGATTCGGTAGCAGCATATGAGAAGAGAGCGACGGCAACGAGGGAGGAGGGGATCCGACTTGAAATAAGTTTAAAGTGCTTATACGACCTACAACCAGCACCAGATATCAACCTACCTCGTCGTCATCAGGACAATTCCAGAATTCGGAATGATGATCGTTGCTCAACACCCACTGAGCCTCATCTTCACTCTAGATTTTCTATGTTCATAGTAGCTAATAGTTAAGATTAATTAGACTACATTTTACTTCTAGGAGCCGACGGGTGATTTCAGTCACCTTTTGGAATACAGTGTAGAGCGGGCATAAGAACGGACCAATCTTTTATAACCTTGGAAAAATAATAACATAATGTGTAGCAGGTAGTATTGATGTTCATGTACATGTTTTGTATATCGTGAAGCCCTCTGAAATTTGTTCGAGTCTTATGGACGCTCTACATTGTATTCCTTTCATTAGAACATAATCGTACCGGTATATACAGTGAATGGATCTTAAGTAAAGGGATAGCCAGAAATGGAAAAAGCATACGATTCCAATTTATATAGGCCGTGTGATTGGTCATCACTTATTTCTGAGGTACACCTACAGGAAGAGCAATTCTACCAGTCATGATCGCTGTCCATAGAAGAATGCGACCATCTCTAACAAAAATCAGAACCTGGATGTTGAAGCCTCTTCCAACCCGGGTATGTGGCGCTTTTCCTCGTTTGCCAAAAAATCCCGAAACCGCTCTAAAATCCTCTTTCTCCACACTATATCAAGACGAGATTCAAAGATATCTGCTCGAACTCGATCTTCTGTTTTCAGAATATGACTCCATAAATGAAACTGCCCATCTTCCATTCTTGAGGCAATGGCTGGCTCCAATCCCCACTGCATCCCATTTTCGATATTCTTTGCTGCTTCACGAATTGAACCACCCACCTTTTCCAGTAATACTAGATACAAGGCTATATCAATGTACTTTTCGGAGCGTAAGGAAGTCCAAAAATGAATTTCTTCAACTAATTTGTGCAGATAATACGAACTCATTATCAAATCCTCCAAGCTAGGTGGTGGACGCCCCATCGAAATGGCATCATACTCCATCATCTTGAAGTACACCTTCGCAACGCGTTTTATTTTGTCGTAAGGCGAAAACCCCGGTAATCTTGGAAGAAACTTTTCAATATCAATAAGGAGTTGTTGATTATCAAACTGACGTTCTTCTTCTTCTTGCTCACTCGTTGAGTTAGCTCTCAAGTATCGTTGGACAGAGTCAGACTCCAATGCATTTGTCCGTTTGGACTCGGCGGAGGCCAAAACAAGATCAGTACTTGCAAACGGTGTAGATACAATGACTAAGGAGAGAAGAAAAAGCCTCATGACTTGGATGTGGAGACGTCGATTGGATTAAGACGCGGAAGTGACTTGCGAAAGTGACTTGACAACACAAAATGGAAACTGACGGACGTAACAAGTAAGTCAATGCATTCGACGTTCCACCAATCACAAGGTTTCCGTCTGGATTCCACCAATAAAAGAAGAAATCGATTGCGTAGAATTTTACAGTAAGTGTAATCAAATACGATACGGTAATCGGAAATGTATCACGTAAAAAACTCTAATTTATCCTCATCCTCTATTTCTGTTAGGGGATCAGTGTCATTACATGATACTAGTATGAGATTTTCAAATCGATCGAATGGTTCCATATTGGCGCTAGTGTGGTCTGCTCCTGATATGCTTCGTAGCTTACTCAACTTCATTACTCATCCAACAAATGTGGGGCACCTATTCCATATGGCGAAATTATCCTTTAGGTACATAATAATCGTGAAGTTATGGGTAATGTCCCACACCAAAGAACAATAGGTGGTTTCTGGACAGTGGAGGACAGTGGATAGTAAGGTATCATATTCAGGTAAACAAGCCGGAGATCGCAAAGACGGAGCTTATTATTACTGGCGGAAAATGCTTCGTCTTACGGTGACGAAGGCACTAGACCCCCTGAACAGTTACCGCATCGAAATCAAGGCATAATAATCTGTATAAAGTGACGATTAAAACGTATGCACTGTTAAACGCGATATAAGTTTGATAAATTTGAAAGTGACTGACATTAATATAATAGCCTAGGTCCACATTCACGGATTCTACGTCTAGCCTTAACCGATCTCGAGTGGTGCAGTGGTTAAGGCCCTGCCCCCGGGACCAGGGGATTGAGGGTTCGAGTCCTACTGTGGACGAAAATCCAATGTCCGATAGAGTCGTGGTCCAAATGTGTAATGAATGAGATCCTTACAGCACCACGCTTGACACGGGAGTTGCTAAGGAGCAGGCAAACCGGATCAGGCGCACATAGACGGGATTGCACAATGTCTTCGACATAACGTGTCACACACTATCCGGGTTCACATCGAAAGTAATTCCTCTTCACATTAATCGGAGACATCCATGACTTTGGTTTGCCTGCTCCTTAGTAACTCCCAAAGCAATTGTGGCATTCAATAAGTGGTGGCATAAACCCGCGTTTGCAACCTTTTTAGCTATGTTTTCGCTTTTTTGTCATACTACTGTGGGAATAGTTACAGCAAAAGCTATTTTGGATCCGTTTATGACATTCGTGCACCATTTGGAAGTTTGGGTCCAGCCAGATTCCAAGACGTCAGCCAAGTCCATCCGATTGGTGTCGTTTTCGCTTGCGACTATCATTTTTATATCGCGCCATGGACAAGATAATTTCTGCCAAATTGACAGCTGAGGGGTTTCAGCACGTTTTAAATGCGGCTCCAAAACCATGTCGATCAAACTTGAGGCGTGGCGCAATCTTAGCGAAGCGAGACATGCTGGAATATATAAAGGAATTGACTTAAACAATTGCCCCTCGATGAAGAGTTAGTGAAGCGATCAGTAGGACCGCTGCTCATTTTTAATTCGTTGGAAAATATTAACCAGCTTGACGAGGCTCGTCCCAACCGTCAACGTGTATTAAGTAGCTTGG
The DNA here is from genome assembly GCA_001887855.2 of Sclerospora graminicola. Lineage (NCBI taxonomy): Eukaryota > Oomycota > Peronosporomycetes > Peronosporales > Peronosporaceae > Sclerospora > Sclerospora graminicola. The sequence goes on from MIQA02019966.1 coordinate 5,662, forward strand.
CGAGTCTTGTCCCAGTGGAATTATCCATTGTGTTCAGTCATTTAATGATCTTCACAACCAGGCGCAAAAGGCGTTTTTCAACCTTTTAAGAAACTTTATCTCCGTAGTATACAGGGCAATGGTGGTGCCAACCACCTAAAATTAAATATTAAAAAAATTGCTCATTAAACAAAAGGTGGCGAATTTTCTCCTGTTTGCTAAAATATCGCCGAAGCGGTTCCGATCCTGAAGTTGATGACATGACCGACAGCATTGAAAAATGCCTGTGCTGAATATATTTCCGCAACATTCTTAAATCAGCCACATCATCAGTGGAATATAAAAGATATTCTTGCAAGTATACGCTTGGGGGAAAGCAGTAAAGAGCATGAGGGAGCTTTCGAAAGGAAACACAATTCAGAGTCCTAAAAGTGTACTACAAGGCATTTGCATTTACACATCTTGGCGTTACAATTTTATTCATACGTAAGGTCTACGATATCACCACCACCATTTCCTCACCGATTGATCATGTAGCTTCAGTTCGTTAACGTGTGTTTCAACCTTACCCACCCAGGATAGTGTGTGTCACATGAAGCCAAAATCACCTTTTATGACGTTGTGCAATCCCGTCTATGTACGCCTGCTCCGGTTCGCTGCTACTCCCGCTTGACACGGCTTACACCACCCTGGGTCAGGTTCTCTTAATATCATCTCTACCCGCTGAATACACATGGATTGCTCAACTTCGAGTCTAGCACTGAGATGCAGTTCGCATCGATTAGCCTATCTTTTACTGCATACCTGAGATTGGATGTCAATCAAAAGTTGATGGTGGCTACAAAACTTACTGATTAACGTAGACTTTATTCTGCATTAACTTATGACTGAAAGCGTGCTTGAATATGTTATTTTAGACAAGTGTCATTTATTAATTATTACCACTATAAACAGGATTTTTAATAGGGTAGACTGACAAGGGAAACACTAAGGGCACCACCTAAAATTGATTTATCGGACTTAGTCGAACTAAATTGAAAAATAACTTTTTTCACGACATACTGACTCGAAAAAGGTTACATATATTCGTTTTATGGCAAAACCTTATGATTTAGATTCATGACAACATGTGCATTTGAAAGAAACAAAGACGCAAGTCTATTAAAAATATTTTATCCAAATCAATTAAACTAGGTTATTAATAATTCACCTCTGTACTGATATCATGTAAGAAGATTGTTGCATACGACCAACCAACGCTGTAATATGCTGTGGTACTTTGTTCCAAGACCACAGACTTCGTTACAAGGAGTCTAGAAGTACTTTAGACATCGTTTCAAACTTTGCTTCGAGCGTCGATGTAGCATAACCAATGCTGTCCGTCCACTAGCGTGCTAAAAATACTATGACGGGAAATAGTTTTGTAATTAAGTTGGCAATAAAGTCAAAGAAGGTTTTAACTTTCGGAGCAAATCATCATTTTCTCTGATAGTTGCAGCCTGAAACACTTTTGGGCATGCTAGTTTGCGTGTAAATGCCGCTGCAACTGCTTACGCAAACTCGCTCTTGGGCACGTGTCCAATTGTTGATGGTCACTGACGACCGTGCACTGTCTATGCCTGTATGTCGAGAAACCCATCCAGGCAGCACTCACAATAGAAGAGATCAACATGTATTGTGCATTGCAGAAATTTTGCCCTCCGTTTTCGGGTCTGATTTCGGACTGGAACGATTTTTATTGCGGACCACATATAGGGTTAGGTCGAGATAAAATGGACTTATTGAGGTCTTTCGCCCTCCGCCAAAACGTTGCTGCGTCATTTCGGACCAGCCGAAGAGATCGCCCTCGTCGCAGGATAGCTATCCACCGCCCACTACGCACACGAATCTCGCTTTCCATCGAGCTGCTGCGATCACAGCGTAAAGTCGCACCCATGATAAGTATGTTGTCGAGGTAAGGCGATGAAGCAGTGCAGTCGGACGAGCTCGAATACTTTTCCGAAGATGGCAGTGACACAGGAGAGCAAATATAATTTATGCAGCATTATTAACAGTATTCATTTGTCATATTAGGGACAGAGTGTACAGGAATTTAAGCTTGTCCTCGTTGGTAACGGTGGTGTTGGCAAAACCACATTCGTAAAACGCCACTTGACGGGCGCGAGCGTAGCCTCGTACTTGTAACAAGTACGAGGCTACGCTAGGAGTGGAGGTGAATTCGTATACGAAATTCGCCGCCCTATATGCTTTAAATGCCGAATTTAAGTCGTGTTTGCCTGTATACGAGTGTACGAAAATGATCTTATGGAGGGTTACCGAAATGCGAAATCAGGGTATGTGACGCAGTTGGCGTCGTAAAAATTTTGGTTACACGTTGCAAGTTTAATTCACTAGCTTATATTATACTATATTGTAGGCAAGTGAAAGAATAAGACGTAGGACAAAGGCATAGTACAACCAAAATAGGGACAAGGTATGCGAAAGTGCATTAGTCATGTCTCGCAAACAAATTGACTAACCCAGAGATAGGAATACAAAGAATAAGAGAAAAGTAGGCTAGGCGACGTAAGCCACAATGGGTGGCTCAGAGCGTTTAAGGGGTCCATGCGTGAACCCCAATGTAAACAATCTCACTTCACATTTTACTCTCAATTACACCAATCACGCAGCCTACTGTGACATAGTAGCACTTATTGGTCGACATCCTCTGCAAATCCAGATTCAGAAGTGTAGAGTGGCCACATAGTGGGAAGCTCTTTTTGCACTTTTTCAAGAAAACAAGCTTGCCTGAGTCGTACTTTACGAGGAGGGCTACAGACGTCCCGTTTTTACACAATCTTCTACACTTAGTAGCTGGTTGGTGTGGTTACGAAGTTGTGTGGCACACAGATTGGAGACTCCGACGTTGGGCCTGTGGTTTAGTGTGCTTTTAAAGTGCCTGTCCCGCCTTCGCACTAGTGAGTGTCAATCTCCTTTAGCTGCCCACTAACTTACGTTAGATCCACACCCGTTGCTACTAAGTTGCGGTAGTCTTTTTCGAGTATTGGATGGGAAAGCGTAAAACCCGTGAACCCGAAAACCCTTTTCAAACCGATTCGGAGTGTTTAACGCAAAGGCACGCAAAACTTGATAAACTCCGACACGACCTGTGGTTAACGGTTCTTAAGCAGAAGAAACTCGTTAAGTTAATTCGAGACGAGATTCCTGACTCGTTTAACCACGAAACCCGTAATTTGATTCATTCAACTTCCAATATCTTGTTATATCACATAGACAAGGTGGAAGAGGTCGTAACGAACACTTGGGATCACTCGGTTAAGCGCTTCCAGAACACCAAGGCAACCAAGAAGGCTAGAAACTAGATAGGTTAATTCGAAAGTTTCTAGAATAGGTTCGCATTAAGTCCGATAGCTTAGATTGGTAGTTTTCAGGCTCCGAGTTAAGTTCGATACTTTTTAAGAAAGAGAATTTTCTTGATTTACACGCTGCGAAGTCCAACTTCTCATGTCTGGTCGTCGTACCAGAGAAGTTGAGCGTGAATCACCGAATCAACACCAACGTCAACAAAGTCGAATGAACGACACACCAAACGTAGAGCGAGCCCGCTCTGCGTCACGCACGCGTGTTGCTGCAAGTGCACAACAAGAAGCTGCCAGAGAAGAGAAGCAGAATGTTCAAGGAAACGCTATACCGACGCAAGCGCCAGCTTCTGCTCCGGCGCCTGCCGCACATCCTTCTGCTCCTCAGCAAGGGTTCTACCTGCAGATCCATCCGTCATTCAACAATTGGTGTTAATGATTCAGCAACAGAACTTGCAGTCGCAGGTTCAGCTTCAGACGTTCATGCAGCAGTCACAAGTTCAGTTTAACCAGATGATGAACCGTCAAGGACCCGGTCGAAAGAAGGATCCGCCAACGTATGATGGCAAGTTGAACGAGGACTTGGAGTTGTTTATCTTCTCTACCGAGGACTACTACGCATACAAGCGTGATGTGATGAATGCAAATTCATCGGAATTTGTTGAAGAAATTACATGCAACCTCGGAAAGTCCGTGCAGAACTGGCGTCGTACCATCTTTGCAGTGGAATGTGCCACTGCAGGTGTGAACAAGACGTGGCAACTATTCAAGGAAAAGATGCGTCAACGCTTTAAGCCGAAGGACTTTGAGTACAGCCTTCGAGAGCGTCTTTTCGATCTAAAACAAACTAGCTCAATTCATGAGTACGTGGCAAAGTTCCAGGATCTGCATTCGCAGGCGGAGCTGCCCATCGCGGATCTTGATCAGCGTTTCTACTTCTAGCACGGCCTTCGTGCCGAGACAAGTGCTAAGATTAAGGAAGAGAGTCCAAAAACGCTGGATGAAACAATCAAGATCGCCACGAACTTTGAGTTTGCACATTATGATGGAAAGCCGCCGCGAACTCAAGGACATAATAATTTCTCGAAATCGAGTGAAAACTCGTCGCAGTCATCGAACGAGACGAGGAAGGGCAAGAGCGGCAAGAAAAACAGTCAAAATCCATCGTCAAATGGGAAGGATGACTGGAAGAAGAATGCAACGTGTCATAACTGCAAGAAGAAAGGACATATTTCGCCCTATTGCACGATGGTTCAATGAACTCGCTGAGTTTCAACCACAGTTTAAGTGGATTCCAGGTCACACAAATGATGTAGCAGATGCTTTGTCACGGAATCCCGAATTTGAGCACAAAGCAGCTCAAGTCAGCTTACAAGATCTCTTGAAGGCTGCAGCAAGCCGCGAGATCGTGGCAACTATTGAGATTAGTCCCGTTTCGGTCGAAGAGACGACCAGAAGACTATACAAGTCGGGTCCTCGTACATGTGACATCATGAGTAAGATGACAGGAGGTATAAAAATGCCGAAGCACACTGTCATCGATGGTCTTCTCTATTATCAGACCATGGAAAATGAAGAACCAAGACTTGTGATTCCAGACGATGAAGATTTAAAAAATCGTGTGATCTTTGAGAACCACGATGTTTTGACCGCTGGCCATCCTGGCTACTACAAGACGTACATCGC